>VUQM01093426.1:0-11832 GCA_015108615.1 Australoheros scitulus
CGTGGTTTCATTTCTTTCTTCAAATTTGCCATTTCTCCCAGTCTTTTGTCTTTTTTTACATTCAGCCTGATGTTATTGTCGTCCTTTAACTGTTCTCCTTTTAACCTTTGCATCCTTTTTGCTAGGGCAGATAAATGGGCAGAGAACTGTGACTGAGCACGGCTGTTAATAAAATTAATAAATATTTATATGTTATGTTTATAGTAATAAACAATTATTACATTATAATCAGGGCTTTTGATGCTTTTCAAAGTTGTGGATTATGTAAGAATATTTTCTTTTTCTTTGTTGCAGATCTGTTGATTTAATGTAATTATTTGTGTGGTTGTGTTTTTGTAATTTAATGTGATAACTACTATAAATGTGAAATTGTTCTCTCAAACATTTGACCTTTCCTGCTTTCATCTTTACCATTTTTTCCTTTCTTTAGTTCCTTTGTTTTTGCTTGTTTCTCTCTAATAAAAATTCTTTCTGCAAAAGTTTTGTCTTCTATTTTTGTTTTCTGTGTACCTTTTTTACATTCATACATTTTTATGTTGTCTTTATTTTGATTCCATGCATACATTTCTGTCTCCTTTTCTCCATCTATTCTTCCCATGATTTTCTTGTCTTTGCTTCCCACTCTTGTTCTTTTCATTTTTTAGTTTCTACTCTCTTTATTCTTTCTGCTTTTATTGTCTCATCTTCAAGTTTTTCTATGCTTTTTCCCTTTTCTCTCGCTCTCATTTTTGATCCTCATCTTCCTCTTTTCACCTTCTCTTTCATCCGGCCTTCCTTCCTTCTCTTCTCTCTGTGGTAAATTGACTAGTTCTTATGTAGTGCTTTTCTACTCTAGTTGAGCACTCAAACATGTTTGCATTTCCACACATTCATACAAGCACTTTTTTCTACATCTAAGTGCTTTCGATCTAACATTTGCACACATATTCACACTCCGATGAATACACTGGGAGCAACTCTGGGTTCATTATCTAGTCCAACGAAACTTTGACATGCAGACTGGAGCAGCCAGGAATCAAACCACCAACCTTCCAGTTACCTGCTCTACCTCCTGAGCCACAGCCCCTCCTTGTGCTTTCCACTTTTCCCAAAAATTACCTTTAACCTTCCCCTTCTTCTCCCCTTCTGCTCATCCCCTCATATTCCATTCCCTCCTCCTCCTTCTTCACATCATCCCTCCATCTCTGCAGTGCTGAGGGCTGCAGAGGAGCCTCGACGTTTAATTATCCTGCTTCAATTACATCCACTTACTGCACGACTCCATTTCACACCCCGTCATCAGCCTCGAGAGGCACACGCACACACACACACACACACACACACACTGAATAAAAGAGATATGGAGAGCACAAAAGGTCGTGTAAATTCTGTCTCAAGCTGGTATTAAAACACTTTATTTTCTCTTTCGCATGTTCTCCCAGCCCAGATGTGCAGTAGTGTAACATACTGTAGGCAGCGATTCAGGACAATGTCTGACGAGTTTCCTGGCGTAAGTACAAAGCCTAATTTTCCAATCAGATGATGACGGGTGTGAAGATTTACAGATGTGTCTCATGGATGTCAGAATGTGCTCCGATTATATGAGCAGTAAAGCACATTTTCTTTAAATGTCAGCAGCAGACTGCAATTGTGCAGCCACACATTTCCCATTAAGGCCATAATGGGAAATGTGTGGCTGCACTGGACAGAATGTAAGACGACCCGGATTATGAGACGATGCCCATTTTCCAACAGCTGTTTTTGGCAAAATAATATTTTTAAAATGAAGGAAACGGTTTTATATGAATTCTATTGGAAAGTTCATGTAAGATAATGTTTGGGTTTTATCTCAAATGCCAAATCAGTGGTAAGGTCTGCATATTATAAATAAAGCTGTTATGGTCCCGGGATGTTCTGCTTTTTTCCAGTTTTTAGAGTATACCATTATTATGGATTTTGTGATTATTATTAGTTTGATGTACAAGTTCCCCCAGTGTCAAAAAAACCTGTGTATATATTTATGTATAGCCTGTGTAATTATTAATTGCTTCCCTTTTTTATTCTGGTAATCATTTATCTCCTGTGTCTTGCTTTCAGTTTTACTTTACTTTGCCTGCATCTCATT
The DNA here is from genome assembly GCA_015108615.1 of Australoheros scitulus. Lineage (NCBI taxonomy): Eukaryota > Metazoa > Chordata > Actinopteri > Cichliformes > Cichlidae > Australoheros > Australoheros scitulus. The sequence continues at coordinate 2,105 of VUQM01093426.1, forward strand.
ACCATGCAGTGCCCAATTCTCCTAATTACCCTCGTGTGTATAAATAGTCTTCCCCTCAGTCTTTGTCTCATCATCTGTGTACCTGCCCCCATGTGTTTCTTCTCCTCATGCACCTGTGGATATAGTTTGCAGTTCCCTTTTGGACTTTGTGTTTTACTTTGTCCTTTGGATTTCATGTTTTGTTTTATAGCTTTTTTGTAACAGTCTAATTTAACAGGTCACCTATTGTTAGATCCTGACAGCCTTCTGTGTCTGCATTTTGGGTCCTCAACTTCACGCTCCACACAGTGTGCATGATTTTCAGATTGTGACAAGAGGTTCTATATTTGTATATACATTGCTCAAAAAATTAAAGGAACACTTTTTGATCGGAGTACAGAATCAAGTCAGTCAAGCTTCTGGGATATTGATCTGGTCAGGTAAGTAGCAGAGGGGGTTGTTAATCAGTTTCAGCTGTTTTGGTGTTAATGAAATTAACAGGCGCACTAGAGGGCCAACAATGAGACAACCCCCAGAACAGGAATGGTTTTACAAGTGGAGGCCGCTGACGCTTTTCCCTCCACATCTTTTCTGACTGTTTTTCCAATAGTTTTTCATTTGGCCACTACTGGTGGACACTACAGAGGTTGCACAGATAGGCCAACTCCTCCAGGATGGTACATCAATATGTGCCATTGCCAGAAGGTTTGCTGTGTCTCCCAGCACAGTCTCAAGAGCATGGAGGAGATTCCAGGAGGCAGTTACTCTAGGAGAGCTGGACAGGGCCGTAGAAGGTCTTTAACCCATGAGAAGGATCAGTATCTGCTCCTTTTGTGCAAGGAGTAACAAGATGAGCACTGCCAGAGGCTTACAAAACGAGCTCCAGCAGGCCCTTGGTGTTAATGTCTCTGACCAAACAATCAGAAACAGACTTGAGGGTGGCCTGGGGGCCTGACATCCTCAAGTGGGCGCTGTGCTCACTGCCCAGCACTGTAGAGCTAGACTTTTTTGTTCAGATTTTCAACAGGATTGTCAGGTCCACCACTGGCACCCTGTGCGTTTCACAGATGAGAGCAGAATCACCCTGAGCACGTGTGACAGATGTAAAGGGATCTGGAGAAGCCGTAGAGAAATTATGCTGCCCATAACATCATTCAGCATGACTGGCTTGGTAGTGGGTCAGTGATGGTCTGGGGAGGTATATCCATGGAGGGATGCACAGACCACTACAGCCATGCATTGGGATAAAATCCTTGGACCCATTGTCAGACCCTATGCTGGTGCAGTGGGTCCTGGGTTCCTCCTGGTGCACGACAATGCCCAGGCCTCATGTGGCGAGAGTATGCAGGCAGTTCCTGGAGGATGAAGGAATTGATACCGCTGACTGGCCCCCACACTTGCCAGTAGAACACCTCTGGGACATAATATTTCAGTCCATCCAACACTGCCAGGTTGCACCTCAGACTATCCAGGAGCTCAGTGATGCTCTGGTCCAGATCTGGGTGAAGACCCCCAGGACACCATGCGTCATCTCATTAGGAGCGTGCCCCAATGTCAGCCATGCAAACAAGTACGTGTGGGCCATACAAACTACTGAACACCATTTTGAGTTGCTGTAATGAAATTTGGGCTAAATGGACTAGCCTGCTGCATCATTTTTTTTCACTTTGATTTTCAGGGTGTCTTTGAATTCAGCCCTCTGTAGGTTTACAGCTGTCATTTCCATCAAACTATGTTGAATCCTTTCGTTCCTAAAACATCACCCAGTTTATATCAAACATGATTTTTTTTTTCTCACTGAGATCTGAAGTGTTCAAAGTGTTCAGTTAATTTTTTTTGAGCAGTGTATGTCTGTAGCATTGTTTATATGTAGTCATGGCAGCATGGCACCAATCCTTAGAGGAGCTTTTAGACACAGCGGGAAATATAACTCTATTCATCCTATCATGTTCATCAGTAGGACAATACTTTCACTGGAAATACAGAACAAAAATGCCACAAGTAATCCAGGCATTAACAGACATGTTTCTAGGGAACACAAAACAGTAACAAACTCAGCTGTCTGACATCATTTTAGCTGATTTCCCAACACTGCTCCTGTCTCGTCTACTACAGTTATAATAATTTTAGATTTTACATTACAGTTTAGTTTCAGTTTGTTTTTACATTTCATTCTCTAATTCAGTTTGTTTTAGTTAGTTTTCAGAGTGGTTTTGCTCGTTTTTATTAGTTTTTATTTTTGGTTTCATGCTTAGTTTTAGTTAGTTTTCGTTACTTTCAGTATTAGTTTTAGTATTTTCATAGTTTGTCAGGTGCAACCGCTGCCATTACTTTGAGGGCCAGCTCGGTGAGCACACGCATGCACACAGTTGCCCGATGGCGCTCCCAGCTTAAACTCCGAGAGCGTAAAAAAATGATTTCATATCAATCCACAAGGTTTTTAAAAAATGACAAACAAGAAACTGAAAGTCAGTTTATCTATAATTTCAGTTAGTTTTAGTTAGTTTTGTAAACTCACAATTCAGTCTTTGTTAGTTTTCAATAAAATGTGCTTTACAACATAAGGTAAGCTACAACAATTAAAATGGTATAAATAAATAAAGGTAAACTAAAACACAGTTGGGTCTTGTTTTTAAAGGCATCAAGAGTGTCTGTAGATGGGAGTTAGTTCCACAACTTCAAAAGCACAAACTCCTTTTGTCCTTAACTTGGTGGTATCATCATCATCAAGCATGATCAGCTGACTTCAGAAACCTTGAACCACGTATGGATGTAGAAGTTCACTAATAAAGGGAGGCATGTAACCATAAAGAGCTCTAAAAAAAAAAAATCACCAAAATCGTAAATTAAACCCTAAATTTTATAGGCAGCCAGTGTAAAGAGGACATTAGTAACTAGATTAAGCGTTCATTATACAATGTTACAGATGCAGACAGCTGGAGACAGTATAATCTGATCTATATTTCTCACTTTGTAAAAGACTTTACATCTATTCTATATGGAGACAACATCAGTATCTATCTGTTTATGGCTTTGATCCAACCATGTTCGGTGGGACACGTCATACTGAAATACATTTGTTCCAAATGTGTCCTGACTGTCAGCTTGTGTTCGTGCTTTTCCTTGACTATTTTTTTTAAATTTTGTTTATATTACTCTTTTTCTTTTCCGTGAGTCTGGGCTCATCTGACACAAACCGTTTTAGCCCCCAAGCTAACATTTGCCTGATTGGCTGCCCCTCATAAATGTAAGAGTTGTACACTTGGCGGGTGAGATCAAGTGCTCCGAGCTTTTGGCTCACAGCCGTTACTTGCACATACATTATTTAGAGCTTTGCAGAGCTTTGAACATGTGTAACATCAGCATCCACCATTGTAGCAGTTCATATATGACAGAATAGGTCTGCATTTAAAGGCGTTTCCTGGTGAAAATTTGATGGAGACAAGGTATCCTGTAATTGCATACTTGTCCTGGTTTACGTAACCAGCAAGAATTACCCAAGACTCTCAGGTTGCTTGCTGGGAAAAAAAAAAAAAAGTGGTGTCCATGTTGCTTTATTCACCTGTTTTCTGTGACTTTCCTCCTGTAGTAAGACTGAACAAAATTTGGCATTGAAAAAGTAAAAAGAAGAAAAGAGGAGTGAAGGAGGCTTTATCTTGTGCAACAGGCGGCGTTAAGAAATGAGACGAGTGGTTTTTGTCTGAGAGGGCAAAGCAGAAAAAGGGATTTGTCTCCAAATGCAGCTGTAGCAACAGGCAGTGCTAGTGTGTTTGTGCTCGCACACGTGTGTGTGTGTGTGTGTGCAGCTAAATGAGTTATTGAAACAAAGACATCCATGCGTCTGTTCTTGACTGATGAGAGCTGAAAATAGGATTTATGTTTGAAACAGAAGGGGACGGCTGTAAGCCAGTTAAGACGGCTGGAGAGCCCATTTCACACTGAGGAAATGGAAGTCGGTGTGAGACGTTTGTTGAAGGGTTTTGCTCTGACAACAAAGATTAAAAGGTACAGATTTTTAACATTGTCGATAGCAGAGCATTTCGACAAAACCCTGCCGAGTGGATTTAATGTGAAACTGTTTTGTTTTGTGTTTTGGTTCGAACAGGGGAATAGAGCTTTTTGATTGTTGTGTGATTGTCAAACCTTCAAAGATGTAAGTGAGTTTCCTGGAGAAGAGGCCAGCTTTCTGTTGTCTCTGTGTCACCGTGGCTAAAACAATACAGGAGCCTGTTGCCAGATTGGGCTGTTTTCTGTCCAACTGCCCTAGTTTTTCTTGAACTAAGTACATACGGATACAAAAAAAAATTTGGAACACTTTCTTACTAAGGGTCCTTTAAACCCTTAGAGCCCAATTACCACCGTTTGTGTCATGAATGTTGTCTGATTCACATATTTAGATCCAGTGCAAGTTACACTTTCTAGGTATATAGATATCTCAAATGGCTTGTTTGATTAAACATCCTAAAAACTGGCTCACAAATCATATAAAAATATGTTCTTTATAAAACTTGCCTGACAATCATCCTGCTTTTAATAGATTGAAAGATACTAGTTTAGCCACTAGAGCACTAGAAACGTGTTGCTAAACAAAAATTCTGCATGATTCCTTTTTCAATGTAAATATGAAAAAAAATATGAATGTGGGTTCAAGTTCTAGCTCACCACGTGAGGATCTCACTTTCAGCCAGTTAACTGGCATTTATGTAATGCTTTTCTAGTCTTTTTGACCTCTTTAAATGTTTTGCAAGACAGCAACGATCACCAGGTCATTGTCTTTTTACCTATGCATTTATCTGACAGCAGGAATTAAAAAGACTGGACAATTACGTAACCTTGCTTTCTTAATAGAAATAACAGAAATGGCTGTAGGTGCTAGACGTAAACCTCAGGAGATGAGCACCAAATGTAATTCTGCTAACAAACACAGGAAGCCTATTTCACGTCTAAAATAAACACTAAAGGTTTGTTTCGTGTTTCTGGGCTTCAACTCAGAGTTTTTGAGTTTAAAGTCTTTTTATTTGATGCTCAGTTTGGTTCCTTGTTGGTTTCTGTTACTTTTTCATTTTTACATTTCTTCTTTATATCTTGAGCCTTTAGTTTTAGTTTATTTCCATTTGTTGCCTCTTATTTTTCACAGCGTTCCCCCTGTGCTCTTCTGTGTCAAGTTTTAGTGTGTCAGTCTTGGTCTCTGTGTTTTGTTACTTCCTGTATTATTTTGGTAGTCCTTTGTCTCTTGTACTTTATCCTTAGTTTTACTTCTTTTGTCCAGTTATCCCTGATTAGTCTCACCTGTTTTACTCAGGTGTTCCTTGTTCCCCACCCATTCCACATTCCCCTGATTAGCTCCTAGTGCATCAGCTTGTACTATATATGTAGCTTCAGTTTGCCTTGGCGTCTGCGTAAGTTCCTGTTTGTGTGCTCACTGTGTGTCATTGTATTTAGTTTGTTGTCACAAATGGACTTTTGATTCTTTGGACTTTTGCAGCAACCTGCAATTAAAGCTTTGCTTTGTGTTTATTTCTGACAGCCTTTGGAGTCTGCATTTGGGTCCTCAGTCTGCCAGATTATGACAGTTTGGTTTTTGTCACATTGAATGTGTTGGTCTGATTCTTCAGGATATGCAGTGGAATCCTAACTGGATGCGCAGTGGTTTGTAAAGGAGAACTAGCCTGGCAGGTCCATCTATTTTTCTGCTTATCCAGCTTCAGGTCACTCCAGGGGGCTGGAACTTATCCCAGATGTTATATATCATGGACACATTATCAGTCCATCACAAAACTAACACAAAGAGACAGAAAAGCACACACTCCCACATCCACATCCACACCAACTCAGAATCAGCAATTAACCTCTTTGCTCTGAGTCACCAGTGCTAACCAATGCACCACCATGCTGCCCAACTTGGAGGTCTCTTGAAACTGTTTGGTAAAGGGGATTCATTTAAAAAAAAATACTTTGATGAACCTTGTCTCTAATAATTCTACTTGGGATCTATCAATATGTCAGAACTAAAACATGTCCATACAAAACATTCTTCAGTTGTCTGCACACCAGGTGGTTAGATATGGAAAAAAAGACCCCAAAAATCAAACAGCTTCCTGTGCTACAATCAGCTGATTTCAGTTCATGTACCAGGAGGAGTAAAATGGTCTCTAACTTTTGAGGAATGGAGATGTGGATATTACTTTTTAAAAATTTTATTTATTGCACAAGTGAGTTGGTGAAATGCAAAGTGCGTGGAAGTGGAATCTCCAAATGGAGCCACAGGCTGAAATAACCCTGTTGGGAGACCTGGTGTGAGGATTATAACCTGATGGGCCAAATGGTTTGTTATGCAGAACCAACTTGGGATTTGTCCTTGGAAAATGTTTGTTTGGTAAAGAACAGTTACTTATAAAAAATACTTGGCAGATGATTAGCCCATCTGTTAATCACCATCTACCATAGTCTAAATTCCACCAATCAGATCAATGAACCATAGAACAAACAGCAATAGCTTTCTTGGCATTTCTTGTGAAGGATATCGGCAAATAGAAAACGCTCATAGGCAGCACATTAATAAAATAATTGGCATCTATTTATTGTCACATAAAACATGCTCACAGCTACAATTTTATCACCCAGTAGTGGCATACAGTTCCAGCTGTGGTTTACCTACGAGCACATAGCTTGAAGAGTAGAGAGATGGGTCACGATGTCAGGTATCTTGTGAGAATCCAGCTGCCCAGAGAGATAAGTGGAATCACCAAACCAAGCCACACCCCTCTTAGGGAACCTGCAAGTGATGCCGCCAAGGCTATATGGCCACAAGGTGGTGATGTTTCTTGCTGTGCTTCATAATGCAATTCCTGATGAGAGGGTGATTAGCTGCATGAGCTACACTGCTCAGCTATAAAAGCTCCCTCATTCCTGCAGTTCTCTTCCATCTTCCAAGTCCTGCAGCAGCTCTCCACATACACCACCACTCATAATAATAATAATTTAGAGGATTGACTTGCTTATAAATACAAATTTTAATAAGTTACTTATATTTTTGTGAAATATATTACTATTTTCTTTGATAAAGACTTGAATTGTCTTCTTAAATTGGTTTGTCAAAGTCTTTGAGCCAAATCCAGGCTAGGATTTGAACCCTGGACCTCTCACACAGTCAGAGATCTTGGACTTTCAGTGTGATGCCTTCATTAAACACTAAACAGAAGATAAATTATGTTAAAAGCCTCTAAAAGTAGATTTTGAGTCAGCAGGGGACCACATGTCTCTACAATGAAGACTTTTCTGTGAAAATTTTACGCCACTGTAATTTTATATTGCACACCCTACTTTTACTGTACAAATGATCAAATAATCTGTCCAATAAATAAACTTGTAAAGTAGGTAAACTCAGTGTTAGTCCCTTCAAGTGGCAGTAACTCTCCAATGGATTTCAAACAGCAGTGTGGGGATAACAGAAATCATTTAGAGCAGACAGGACGGAAAACGACATTCATTTAAGAGGTTGAATCTTTTTCATTCATTTTTGGGGGCAGAACACAGGATTTGCCTTTGACACAGCAGAGAGCTTTTATAAGCCAGTTAGGAGTTTAGTGCAGCCTATTTCACACTGAGAAAATAGAGCCACATTCATAACCGAATTTGAAGATAAAAAATAACCTAATTACAGCTGCATAACACTTGATTTAATTCACATTCTGCCAAAGAGATTATTCTCTTTTTCTACCACATAAATGATTCTCAACAAAGCTGACAAGAAAAGACACCAAAAGCTAATCTGTGGACGAGTCGTAAGCCAGTTAGAGGAATCGAACGACAATTTCACACTGAGCGAGACTTCTTTGACATGCTTAGCTTTGATGTGCAGAAAAATGACCCATGTATCAATTGCTTCCTATCACTAGGTTTTTTTTTTTTTTGCTTCATTTTCATGTCATTTCTCTGCTCTTCAAGGTTTTTGACTGTTTGGAAACATTCCAGTCATCTGGTGTGGGGTGGCACCGTGCATTTGTTAATGAAGTGTTGGTATCTTGCCATTGACTGTTGATAAGATTTGGGGTTTACAACCTATGAAAACATACTCCAGCTGATGGACCATCAACAGCACAAGTAAGAGTAGCCCCACAGACCAGTTGTTCCACAAATTTTTTTTTATACTTCCCCCATCTGATGCTCTCTGCAGATAGATGGGCTAACTGTAGCTCCCTATGCTCTGCCAACACAGAGAACCATGTTCAGCCCTTAACTTGACAGAGGCAGGACACTGCAGACTTACTCACAAGATAGGCCCACCCTAAAGGAACCTTGCAACCTTGCACTGAGGGTTTCAACTTGGTGGTGGTGGGCCTATCTACTGGTTAGCAGTGTTGAGTTTAACATGGTACAAAGATACACAGTAGCATGTTAGTGTGATCACATTACATAGTAATTTAACGCATTATTGTATTGTACTTAAGTAGAATTTTCAGTTATCTGTACTTAACTTGAGTGTTTATTTTTCTGACAACCTTTTTACTTTTACTCCCTTCATTTTAACACGAATATCTGTACTTTCTGCTCCTTACATTTTTACTACTTGTAGTTAGGGATGGATCAGGTGACCCTGAACCCTCCCTTGGTTATGCTGCAATAGGCCTAGGCTGCTGGAGGGTTCCTATGATAGACTGAGTATTTATTTTTCACTCACCTCTTTTTACTCTGTTTATATTTCACTCTGCATTTAATCATTAGTTATTATTAATCTCTCGCTCTCTTCCACACCATGTCTTTTGTCCTGTCTCCCTCCCTCACCCCCAACCGGCTGTGGCAGATGACTGTGTGATTCTTAGTGTTTCTCTGTAGTTATTGTAGGGTCTTTAACTTATAATATAAAGTGCTCTGAGGCAACTGTTTGTTGTGTTTTGGTGCTATATAAATAAAATTGAACTGAAGTGAATTTTGGTAGGCCCACCAAAATAATTGTCCAAATAAACGTTTGGAGATGCTGCCAAGATGGCTGCTGAGTGTCCAGATTTGCATCTAGAATGTCTTGGCTTCGATTAGCCATTAGCACGAGCTTAGCCACCTGCTTGTTACTAACATTTTTCATGTTATCATTACTCATTCCAATGATCACCTTCTTCCTTGGGATGTTTTCAGAAATTCGATTTCATCGACTATCAGATGCGAGCAGCGCTACCAAAGCAAAGCGGAGTAACGGATCCACGATGCAGTTCAACACTGCATGACGTCAAACCAGTCAAAGTAAATGAGAGGTGAGAGCAGTGAAACCTGAAACACACACCTGTGAGTGCAGCCTTATGCACTGAGCAGCGAGTCTGGTTTGAATTTTCCGCATGTTATTCCCAGAACTTTTCATCTCTGTCTCGCTGTCTCTTTAATAAAAATAAAGATCCTAAATCAAATAAGAATAGGTTTTAAACATAAATGCAAAGCTGGTATTTTTTATTTATTCTGTTTAAATGTTTATTTCCAGCGTCACCCCCTCCATTTGTTCCTTTTGGTTTCTTCTGTTTCCTCTCTGCTGAGTGTTTGGTGGCCCGTTCTTTCCCAGTTATCAGATCTTTGGCCAGAGCAGCTCGGTCAGAAAACAAGGGTACGAATATTAACTGCAAATTAAAGAAGCATGAAAGAGAACGTTACCTAAGACACATGAACCGAAATTAGAATAACAAATTGCATAAGGTGTGTAACAAAAGACTATGTGTAATGTCATTAATAGGGTGTATAATGTGACCACAAACACCAGTGGTGGA
>VUQM01093437.1:0-19373 GCA_015108615.1 Australoheros scitulus
AGGGTTGCATAGGGCGGAAAACTATTCACTGACTCACACGTGCAGATCCATTTACTCTGAGAGCAAAAAAGAGAGCAGCAGCAAGACCCTTTAATCAATTAGTTTAGTCAAGTAGATATTAAATCAAACTGTAATTTATAAGCTGTATATTATCTTCAAACTTTAGACTAGTGGTCACAAAAAGTGCCATTAAATTTGGCTGTGAGCATCTCTGCTTTCTCATATTTTACATGCTAAATGATTAATAGATTAATCAACTGTCAGCTTTAGCCTCCTTAACCTGTTCCAAGCTGCTGAGGATTAGGCTGGATGTGCTCTTAAAGCCCAACTTCCTGACATTTTTCCAAGGCTGCCCAGCATGGGTACAGCAGCTTTGATTAAAATAGGGTTTGCAAAGTGTTGTAGGTTCAACAGCACGTGTGTATGTGTGTGTGTGTGTGTGTGTGTGTGTGTGTTTTTAAATCACACAGTCCTGGTGATGGGGACACAAAGGTATGTTTTCTGAACCCTCTACTAAAAGGATTTTCCCCTTTTGACCTCACACAAATGGAACCATTTTTCTGGGATTTTTTTCTCAGATGTAAATTTCATGTATTGTCATGCATGTCACTTTATTTCTTCACTCTCAAATTATCATTAACATTTGGCTGAGAAAAGACTTAAGAGCTGAGACTTTTTTTGCACTGCCTTCCAAGAGTTTAATGAGAAAGCTGATCAGCCCCATCCATGTGGCCTGATCGCTGCATAATTTCTGTTGATTTCATGTTTGTTTAAATTAAAATGAAAAGGTCTACACAAATGCGACTGTGCCACTAATGAAAATACACTGTACTGTATGAAAACATCCACACTTGGCACACATGTGCTCATAGGGTACATCACACAAACATGCGCCCACGTAGCGTGTGCACCCCTGACTGCTTCAGACATTTGTCTGGCAGCAGGAGACAGATTCAATCACCATTTAAAAAGTGAACATCTTTCGCCTTGACTTACTTCACCCTTGCATGGCTTTAGGTGTGACTCATATATGATGTGTGGTGTAATTTATTTTTTTTTTTTTACATACCTCCAATAAGGAGAGAGGGTTATAGGAGCACGCTCAGGACTGCTCAATAAACGCAGACACAATGCACTCCCCAAGAGGCATAGCTCAGATTCTTGGGCAGAATTTGCATCACAAATATCCCGGAGTGGGAGTGCATGCATGGAGAATAAATAAACCAGCGAGGGTGCCACTTTACTTCCCCATTCATCCTGCGTGTCACCCGTCCATCCGTGCATCCATCCTCTCCTGTTTAATAGGCAGCATTCAGCGCCTTCCATCTAAGATCCACAACAGAGTCAGAGAGAGGCGGTGTGTGTGTGTGTGTATGTGTGTGTGACTGTGTGCGTGTGGGTGTGGGTGGGTGTGTGTGTGTGTGTGAAGCCACCACAGGCCGAGCCAAAACCCAACCTGTCTTTGGAGGTGGGAAGAAAAGCATCCTGTTATCTAATTTGTGTCCCTGGGAGTTTGGGCTACATTCACCTCTGAGCAGGAATCTAAAAACTTTCTCATTTTGCTGCCTCGTTTCTGTTTGTTTTTCTGCAGCTCAGCAGTCTTTGCTGAGCAGGCTTTATTGTTTCAATTATCCTCCCATGCTTACAATGTAACTGCAAATAACTGGACAGAATTGCAGAAAAGATAGCACACCAAATTAAATTAATTATTGATGAGGAAGCGTGTGTGTGTGTGTGTGTGTGCGTGCAGGGGTGGGGGTCATCGGAAAAAGTTTAACTTCAATTGACCTCAATAAGCACGCAAGGAAATATTGTTGCAATCAATGCACCATAAACAAAACATCACAGCAGGAGAGAAAACCTCAAATATTACACGTAAAAATTCTCAGCGAATACCCGAAAGGAGTGCCAAAGGAGCTCCGCTAGAGCATGCAAATAAAAACACCTTTAACTTTACTATAAATTGACTGCTGAGTGTCACTGACGCACCCAAAGCCAAAATAGACACATTGAAGGAGCATTAAAGTGATTTTCGTCAAGGGACCGACTCCACAGGGGTCGCGATGATGAAAGCGAAATGTTTTCCCGCTGCCTGTATCGCCCTCAGTATATCTGCCACATCTAAATTATTCAAAGGCAGTGAGCAATAAAAAAAAACTGTGCCACCGGTGCAACCGAGCCCAATTCATAGATCAGCGCAAATCGCCGCCGTCTGCGATCTATCAATGCCCGCTTTGGGGAATTAAACTGAAATGATGGCGCATTCATTCATATTTAGGGTAGAATCGAAATCAGCGGAGATTCGTAGTCTTGTAGTCTGTTTAGTTCGAAAGAGATTTGATGAGGTATATTTCTTTGGTGGGAGATTTTTTTTTTTTTTTTTTTTAGAACTGGACATTCAATCATATCTCAAAAATGGGCGTAAAAATAAAAAATAAGTGGCTTAAAACGACACAAGAGGGACAGTTTGGAGAGCTTTTTACGCAGAGCCCGACACGCTCGCAGAGGCAGACGAATCTCAGTTTTGCTGCAGGTGCGAGTGCGATCATTCAAATCAGCATCAGCGTGGCTGGATATAAACTTGTGTTAAGTTTGGACCAGCGGTGTAGAGGCAAAGACCCGGCGTTCAACCGCGACCTTCATTTATCATTCAGTCGCATTCTGCTAACATGTTAAAAGTCCGTGTGGGGACAGAAAATCTGGTCTTTGGATGTCCGAACTCTCACTTCATTGGTTCTTTTGAAGTCAGACCCCGACCGAAGACGCGCATCCCAGCACTCACCTGACTGCGCCGCACACGATCGGATCACCGCCAAAGTGACGAGGACGCAAGCTGGGAAAAACTTCATCTTGGAAAAGCCTGCTTCTCTTGTTAACTCCCGTAACTCACATGTCCAATTAAGATATCCTTGTTGTTCACACACGCAAAAATTAACCAGAGAGAGAGAGAGAGAGAGAGAGAAAAACCCGTCGGAGTCTTCTTCTTGGCTTCTTGGACACTGGCACCGTTTCCGTGCGCCGTGGAGAGCTTTTACGCACCGCGCCTTGTTGTGTTTGTGTATCGGTTCCTAGTCCAGTGTTTAGGTCGGTTTCCACCGTGGACACTCTGAGCCATTTACTCCTCGCATTGCCATTGCGCCGGTGGCTGGGGGAGTGGGGGTGCAGTGTGTGTGTGTGTGTGTTTGTGTGTGGTGGTGGTGGTGGTGGGGGGACACGCCTCCTTGGTATGATCGACACCTCCTTCGCCCTATTAAGCCCCATCCAAAAGATTTAGAGCGTTTAGTACTTATTTTTTGGAAATCCGCCCACCTTATTTATCGCCTCTCCTGATTGGCTGTTAGACTTCAATGCGGCTGTCATTACACCTGCTCGGAGCAGATTTTGTTTTGTTTTCGTGTCTCTTCGGGTGGCGTGTCTGGCTAATATCATTATCTTGATCATTAATTTACAAATTAAGAGTTTATAAAAAAAAAACACTCGTAATTTAGTGAGATTATTCGGGAACAATGCAGCAGACAAACGAGATCAGTTAGAGTGGTTTTAATGGAACACTGATTTGCCCCGTGTTGCAGTTTCAGTAACAACCCGAAAAATTTCCTGCTTTGCCAGCAGGATCAGCCTCTGCAAATACCCACCAGTACAGGCCACAGCCTATAAAGTTTGATGGTGCTGGTGTAAAGGAGCTGCAGTGAAGGCAAAGGCTGGAGCACTGTACCGTTTTCAGGGCCGCTCATTTTACAAGCCGGTCTCCACACACACAGATATTCTGCACTCTGGTTTTATTTGTGGACTGACGCGGAAGTATGAAACGAGGACAAAAAAGATATTGATTTGTGATCCATGCAAAGTGAATTCTCGGCCATAACTGGATCTAGTGCCGAATTACTACGGACACCAAGGTTGGAAAACGACGGGAATCATTCTTGATGGATCCTCACGGTGCCCAAGGGGCGGTTTATTTAGTGTCCTTTGCTGCTCTCTAGAGGAATTAACGGGGAACTGCTCGCTTCGGATCCTTCTCTGCGTACCACGCGGATCCTAAAGCTGCCGAGGGACATGAAACAACGCGTGGGCCTCGTTTGGAAACGTCATGTTTATCCCAAAAGGCCATATGAAGAGAGAACAAAGTTAAACATTATTATACGAGTTATTTTGTTTGTTTTCCATCAAAGCTTTATGAATAATTATTCTCTAAAACAGTTTGCATTTGAAAAGTCTCATAAGTTTTATATGTAGATTATATATTGAAACCCACAAAATAAACATATTACTTTATTGTACTTTTTAGGGGTACAGCCCCTAGTGAATGGGAGAGTACACTCTAAGGCACTGCCTTTGTTGATTTGACAGGGGGTAGTTCTGAACCTCAGTGGAATGGTATAAAAATAAACACTTAAAAAAGATGCAAAATTGGGTCTTGGGGTTAACATGACCCATCTTCTTTCTGTCTTTCCATCTCTCTCTTTCCCTCTGTGTGTGTGTGTGTGTTACCATCTTGGTGTTGGGCAACAGTGCTAACCTCCACACCACTGTGGTGGCCATACAGAGACAGAGAATGAAATATGTCCATTTTCTTAGCCACGCATCCAATTCAGGGTCACATGGGAGCTGAACTCTGTCCCAGCTGTCGTTGCGTGGATACACCCTAGACAGACCACGAGTCTGTCACAGGGCCTAAATGATTTTTTATTTAAATAAATATAGAAACAATAAAATGCTAAAATCTAAGAATGAAATTAAAATTAATTTTTTTGTTGTGCTGCCCCTTAAAATCTAGAAGAAAATGTGCCCTTTTGGGCCACATCTCTCAATCTTTTTAAAGCGAATGTGGAAACACCTGTTGTCTTTCTAATGACCAGCAGGGGGTGACTCATGCAGTTGTAAAATATCAAATTGTATAGAGGTCTATGGGAAAATGACCCCACTTCTCCCTTAATTTACGACCTAAGTAAACATTCTTCTGGTGGATTTCAGTCACTAGTTTTCAAGTCTTCTTCAATAAAGGATAATGACCATTTTCTGAAATATGATCATATTTACAGTTAAATAAACAACAAAGCACGGTATACTTTAAGACACAGCTACCTTGTGATTGGCAAATCACAATCATACAAGCAGGCATGATGCACTGAGTGTTTCTTTTCATTCACCCCTTTTTTACTCTGTTTACCCCACTCTGCATTTAATCATTAGTTATTAATAATCTCTGGCTCTCTTCCACAGTATGTCTTTTGTCCTGTCTCTCTCCCCTCAGCCCAACCGGTCGCGGCAGATGACTGCCCCTCCCTGAGCCTGGTTCTGCTGGAGGTTTCTTCCTGTTAAAAGGGAGTTTTTCCTTTCCACTGTCGCCAAATGCTTGATCATAGGGGGTCGTTTTGACTGTTGGGTTTACCTTACAATATAAAACACCTTGAGGCAACTGTTGTGATTTGGTGCTGTATAAATAAAACTGAATTGAAATGAAAGTTTCTTTGTGCCATAATTGATGATCGTTTTATACAGACGTGCACACAAACACACAAAATGAACACCAAGTTTGCCTTTAAAGCAAATCATCATTTTCGGAAAGCTTCTTAAATCCACAAAAATGCCCACAAATGTAAGGGAGATACGGCTCTCAGCCTGTCAGTCTGTATTCTGTGAAGGCAGCCACATGAAAACACTGATTCGAGCGACGGGATTACTCTCACACACACACCCATCGGCACAGGCAGCCACGCTGGGTGGCAGCCCAATACAGAGCAGCACTGAGAATACTAATCAATCTGTTCCTGTACAACAATCCTCAGATAAAACATTCAATTATAGACAGTGCGAGCTGCTTGAGATTTGCACTGATATGAGTGTGACATGAAAATGGGAATTCTGTCTTTGTGCGCTGCTGCTGCTGCTGTGAAATGGGTCCCAGTGTGAGTCCACCGCCGGGGTTGTCTCTGGGTATTCAGATTAATGCATTACAAATAAGAAATGGGGAAAATGTGACATTTAATTAAGACTCATATCGAGTGTAATGACATCTTATCTCACAGCTGGCCTCTGCTGTGATAGTCATGTATGTTAGAGAGAACATCCTTCAAATTATAAACGATAAATGGTTATAATGGGAATGTTCAACAATGATGAGGCATTAATAAGACACACTAGTGTTTGCGTGTGTGTGTGTGTGCTATAAAGTGTGGCTGTTTGACTGCACTAATTTTGGAATCTGACTTTGTTTCGTCCCCTGTGAGCAGTTTCACGCAGTAAGCAGCCGGACAAGGGGCTCAGATGACAAGCAGCGCTTCTATGATTAGGGCTGCAGTGACCGGGGGGGGAGGAAGGAGGCTGCCACTGAGGAAGGTCAAGGGGGCTTATACACACAATCAGTTGCCGCCTTCTTGTTGACAGCGCACCGTGAACTGCGGTCAATTTGTTTCCAACGTGGCGGCGCAGTGTCGTTCCCGACTCAGTGGCTCTGGCTGTGGAAGTTAGAATGAGGCTTGTGCCGCTGATCTCCAGGGAGTGAGCGGAGTGCGTCAAACTTTTTTGGAGCTTGCGTTCAGCATGACTCTGGAGAGCGCCTCGCTCCTGAAAGCAGGGTTTGTGTTGCTGATGGCAGGTAAGTCTCAGCTATGCACAGTTAGTGGTTTAATCTTCAACCTTGTTTAGCTTTTTCTGAAAAAAAAGCTTTTCTTTTAAATGTTTGCATATTTAGAAATGATTAAAAATGCTTGGATGATTTGACAGAAGAAGGATGAGATGGGTTAGGATTTTGTTTTTTTTGGGGGATCTTTTGGTAATGTTTGGTCTATAAGGGTAGATTTGATCCATTCATTAAAGGTCCAGTAAGCTGCATCTGCTTTATATTTTTGTCCATCTATAGGAAGCTATCTAAAATCTGAAAAAAGTACCATTAAGGTTATTAACTCAACCATGTGATTCACTGGTATGTGCCCTCACATTCCTTGTTGCACCCTCAGAAGACCGTTTTCATCTACCATTTTCAACCCTTCATAACATAACGTAGACCAGGGATCCTCAAATCCAGGCCTCGAGGTGCCCCTGTCCCGCAGGTTTTAGATGTGTCTCTGCTTCAACACACCTGATTCAAATATAGAAGTCATTAGCAGGACTCTGGAGAACTTGACTGCATACTGAGGAGGTAATTCAGCCATTTGATTCAGGTGTGTTGGATCAAGGACACATCTAAAACCTGCAGGACACCGGACCTCAAGGCCTGCATTTGAGGATCGCTGATATAGACTGTATTAAATAAAAGCTCAGTGTAGTGGGACATTGATCAGTCTTGCGCTAAAGTATTTTGACCATCTGCATTTTGCTTTTTGGACTATAATTTACAAAAGGAACAAGGTGTTTTTGTTGAGTTTTACTTGAAATAGCAACTGAAAAAAAACTCACCAGGAAAAAAAAAATGCTGAGCTCAAGAATCAAGAGTGAAGTAGGGAGATTTCTCATACACCTACATGGAATGGCCCTGCTGGCCATTAGAATGATGCAGGCCTCACTTTTGAGACCTAGAACAAAAAGTCACCAAACACTTCATTTGTTATACCTTGTTAGTACTGGGTTGGACCTCCTTTTTGCCTTCACAACTGCCTTAATTCTCCCTGGCACAGATTCAACAAGTTGCTGGAAACATTCCTCAGAGATTTTGGTCCATGTTGACATGATAGCATCACACAGTTGCTGCAGATTTACCGACTGCACATCCATGATGAGAATCTCTCAGTCCATCGCATCCCAAAGGTGCTCTGTTGGATTGTGATCTGGTGACTGTGGAGCCCATCTGAGTGCAGTGAAGTCATTGTCATGTTCAAGAAACCAGTTTGAGATGATGTGAGCTTTGTGACATGGTGTGTTATCCTGCTGGAAGCAGCCATCAGGAGATGGGTACACTGACTTGCAATAAGTCAAGTCAACTGTAGTCATTTTTTAACATAGCACATTTTAACACAACAGATGCTGACCAAAGTGCTGTGTGGCAAGTAAAAATCCAATAAAAAAGTAAAACAAAACAATTTAAGAACAAAACAACAATCTAGTAATTAAAAGATATGAATACAAATTTAACATGAAATAATAACGATGATGATAAGAAAAATGATTTGAATAATAAGACATACATAGGACAAAATGACACATTGAGTTAAAATGAATCTGAACCTGGAAAAGCTATTGAGAAGAAAAATCTGTTTTCAGGTGGGATTTAAATAAAGTTAGGGAGGCAGATGACCTAATCTATAAAGGAAGACGGTTCCAGAGTTTTGGAGCTGCAACTGAGAATGTCTGGTTGGCAGTACGAGTTAACTAGGAATTTTGAATTACTAAACAATACTGACAATACTCAGGTATGCTGGGATGTTTAAGCAATGCTCAGTTGGTACTAAGTTGGCCCAAACTGTGCCAAGAAAATATCTTCCACACCATTACACCACCAGCACCAGCCTGAACTATCGATACAGGGCACGATGGATCCACCTCGAGACTCATCAGATCAGGCAACATTTTTCCAATCTTCTCTTGCCCAATTTTGGTGAGCCCATGCAAACTGTGGCCTCAGTTTCCTGTTCTGGTCTGAAAGGAGTGGCACCCGGTGTGGTCTTATGCTGCTGTAGCCCATCTGCTTCCTCTGACATCAACAAAGAGACCATCTTAGTTGGAAGGACCACAGCTGAATGAGGCGATTGCCACCTACTGTCAATATTTCTGGGACCAACTGCCAAATTAGATGGGTTATGTATATTAGAGCTTGAACGTGTGTTTATAAATTGGACCACAAAGTTTGAAAGAGCTGTTTAATTGCATTAGGTAAAATGTAGTGTTGCCTTTGAGATGAACTAGTCCCAAAATTAGAAGAAAAATGCCTAAATATCATCCAATGATGAGAGCCCTATGAAGCGATCATGTCAGCATGGAGCATTAATATTTGTGGGAATGATTTCAACATCCAACATCTTTTAAAATCCATAAATATCGAGTTGCAGAGAGTCAGGCAGAATTTATGACTCCTGTTGGACCGGTGCGTGTTTCCTCACCTAACAGACTTGAAGGCAGGAAGTCAATAGAGCATAAACCTTCAGCCAGAAGAGCATCTGTCAAAGTTTCCCTTGATTTTCCTGGAAAATGTAATCCGAACACAATGCTGGTTAACAGCTAAGTTGAGAGGCAACTGTTAGTTTTCCAAGCGGCATTGCCATCACACAGACTGATGATGCATTGACTGTATGGTAGACAAGCTAGTCTTCACTTCCTTTTCAGGAGATTACCACACATATGTTCAGATTTTGCTTTACCACAACAGTTTCTCACGTTCTCCTTTTGTAGCAACTCCTATGAAACCCCCCCCCCCCGTCAACATGTTCAGCCTTCCTTTGAGTGTAGAGAGAGCCAGCAGGGACAGTGCAAACATAATAGGCACACAGTTGGCCCTTATCTGGCCCAAACAGACTGGAGATCCACCATGTTTTGCGATGGTAACAACAACCTGTTTGTTTCCACACAGGCGTTTTACACCAGATTAAGCCTCCCTCTCCAACTGTACTCCTCAGTGGTGCTACATTCAGTCTCGAGTCCTGCGGGATGGCCGCGGTCTGCCTCCACGTTCAGAGGCTGTTTACACCCATCTCTGAAATAAACAAATGGGATTGGGACTTTGCCTGCAAATTAAAATCTTTTCTTAGTGAAAGTAACAGCCTAATAGGGAAGAAATGGCCCAGCAGGAATAACCATTGCCAGGACATGACCTTGTTTGTTGCAAAAACATATTTGTAATTATGAAAGAATTAAACAGAAGATAACCACTGCAGCACTTTGCAAAATGGTTTTGAATGGTTTACAATGAAACAAGCTGCAAAGCTGCAACAGAGCTTTTTTTTTTAAATTCCTGTCTCACTTTTGTTTTTACTCTGCAGCTCAAGTCCTTCCTTCAGTGTCTGGCTGCAGCAGAGGATTCTACAAGAAGATGATCAGTGATCTCTGCTTGGCTAAGTTCGAATTTGACATGGGAAGACTGAACCGAGGTTTATGGTGCAGCTGGCCGGACACAATGGAGTGAGTTCACTGACTAGAACACGTAAAGGAGAAGGAACACAGAGCAGAACATAAAATCAGTGAAATTATGGCATAAAATTTTACATCTAAGTCAAAAAATTGACCATTTATAGAGTCAGGACCACTATAATGAAAAGAGGATTGGTATTCCCATCTGTGGCAGCAAGGGAAACTACCAGACCCGGTATACAGCAGAGTTTGTGTGTTGCAAAGGGGCTTGCAGTTTTAGGAGCAACTATAACAAGTTTAAAGCAATTTAAATAGTGCCCTTTACATGAGGCTTTGTCAGATGGCCTTCAAATCAGCTTTTCTGCAGGGTTTTCAGGCAGGGCTTGACCTCTTGACCTTCCTGAACTCACGCTAAGCTCAATAAATCATTATGTTGTTAGTGTTAGATACAAGACTGGGCAAAAGTCTTGAGCTGCCTCTCGTTTCTTTACATTTTGCTATGAAAAAGGTGCAAAGTGCAACAATTTAATGAAATGTGCAATCATACATGGAAATACAGCATATAAGACAAAAACAGAGTTTGTACAATTCTAATGAGCTTCAAAGTCAATTTTTTTTTCTTCTTGCTCTCAGCGGAGATGGACGCATTTTTCTTCTCTCCCTAACCCTTCCTTATCTACCCTGCGCTGCTGCTTTAGAGCTTCTCTTCACACATCTTCCGAACTGGAAATTAAAATTATGGATGTGGTCAGCTGATCTCTCAAGTGTACTGACTGATCAAATTTTCACCACGAGGAGATTGGGAAAAGGAGAACCCTCTTTCCTCTTGTCCGACTGACATACCCGGCTGGCTACATTATGGATTCCTGTGGAGAGTGAACAGTGGCTGCGCCAGGGGGGCGCTAGGGGGCGTTATAGTTCCCCCTGGAAAAGTCATAGCCCCCCCCGTAGCACCCCCAAGAAAACAGCTTGTGTCTGTGTGTGTTGAGAACTGAAAGAACAAATAATTCTTCATAGCACCCTCAGTAAAATGCTTAGCCCCCCGCCTTAGCACCTGCAGAAAAATATTTCTGGAGCCACCACTGAGAATGGAAGATGGTGTGTCTGGCTGTGTTGTCAGTTGAGGACGTGGCATATTGATACCAGGATTTCTGCTGATTAGACTTGGGGATGTCTGGCTTATTGTGAAATTTGGGAAGACTGGGCAGCTGTTGGGGCCTTGGTAAGGCTGCCTGTGAGGGTGCAGAGCAGTACAAACTCAAACTCAGACTCAGTTGGAGCTGAGTCGGAAGGAATTAGATCTTGGAGGAGTGTCTGTTTCTGCGCGGCGAGGAAAGAACCAAGAAAATTCGGATGATTGGATTTTTCGCCATTGAGAGGTGCCAGAAAGACTGTAAGGCTGTCAGTAAATTAATCAGCTATGACAGCCTGTACCAAAACAATTGTAGTATCTGAAATTTGGCTCCCTGACTGTTCATGTATCTCATTCTTCTCCTGGATGTTATGTAAACAGATGCTCTAACTAATATCCCTAGACCAAACTGCTGATAAACATTCCACCTCTTATCAGGAACTGTTAGCTGAGGGGGGATTTTGGGTCAGCTCCAGAGTAACCTGAACCCACTCGCCTCCGCTGGCTCCATTCCATTCCATCTGCGCAACTCCCCACCCTAGCGCTCCCATGCTATTTGTGCTTACACTATGCTGTGCAGAGGTTTTTTTTTAACCTCATATATTGCCCTGGTACGGGGGAAAGTATGAGATGCTTTTTTTCTCCTCACTTACGCTATTGTATTTGCTATGTTTCCATCTTCTTTTTAAAAAGGGAGAGCCTTTGATGGCTGCAAGGCCGCAGACACAGTATCTCTCCTGTTGTTTTGATTTGTTTGTCTTTTCTTGTATGGGTGTTCTGGAACGTAATTTCGTTGTATGTCTGACATATAATGACATTAAATTCTTCTGATTCTGATTCTGAGAAGAAAATATGGCATAAATTTTTAATTTGTGTCTGCACTTTTAGACTCAAGGTATGAAGAATCATACCTTTTGTCATCTGTGAAGGACTTGAATATAACCTATGATGAAACTAGAAAGCTTGAATGCATAATAAAAACATAACTACAATTACAAGAAAACAGAAAATCACAAATAAGAAAAATTTTAATGAAGGAGTAAGAACAATAAAACTCACAGACCACGACAGGGGTAAGAAGTAGAATTCAGTTGACTGCAAACTGCAATTGCACACTGTAATTTTAAATAAATAGATGAACTGTAATTCTTGTATAGCAGTGTTTCTCAAAAAACAGGTTTTAATCTACACTGTATAAATATACTTTGTATTATTACAGTAAATCTAATGCCTTTTGACCTTCTGCCTTTCAGTGTGCTTTCTAGTGCAAGGCTCGTTCACACACTCTCTCTGATGGATGCATTGGAAGCAATGAGGTTTCAGTATCTTGCCCAAGGGTACTTCGGCACACAGACAGGAGACAGGGATTAATCCACTGAGCTTTTAATTGGTAGAAAACCTGCTCTACCACCTGAACTGCTGCTGCCCCCAGTATGTAAGTAAGGGAAACTTGGAGCAAACATTTTAGTCTTAGTTATGTTTCACTTGTTACTTTGTGGGTTCACTTGATTGTTTGATGTACCAGAAATATTGGGTAGAGTTTGTGCACTACTAAAAAACAAACATATATTGTGAATTAATACTGTGAAGGGCTTAAGTATAGCAACAGCTAACATAAACCTACATTAATTAATTAATTAATTAATTAATGCATATATTTGTTCCATTAAGTTTCTTGCTATCTGCATTAATTAATTTGAGTAGATGTACTGTTTTAAAGCAAGAAATTATACACAGATGTGCAGCTAAAGTTTCAAACCAAGCAACAAAGCCTGACAAAGAAGAAGCTGTCATGGTCCTGGGCTGGTGGCCCAGTGTTTTGAGTTTCTTTTGTGTAGCCTTCTTTTGTTGTACTTTTCAGGTTGTGTTTCTTAGTGTTTCTTATAGTCTAGTTTTCAGTTTGTTGTTTGAGTATGCTGTTTGGTTTCCCTTCTTGTTTCGTTGTTTAATGTTCCCTTTGTCAAGTTTTCTGTGTTAGGTCTGCGTCTGTTATGTTTAGTACTTCCTGCTTTATTTTGGTAGTCCAGTGTTCCCTGTGTTATGATTTACTTCCTGTGTTATTAGTCTTATTCATTTCACCTGTTGTGTTCAGCTGTTTCCACTCCTCCTCGTTCCATCTGGGTATTTAAGTCTCAGTGCTGTTTAGTTTGGTGTTTGGGTCCTTGTCAGTTTTTCGTCTGTGTGTTTTGTTTTCTAGTTTCGAGTTTCTCGCTTTGAGTTTGCTGTTTTTGTATTTATTGAAAATAATATCAACTAGAAGCACTCAGAGAGCGCAAACCTCTGCCAAGGCCATAGGGTCACTGACGCTGTAATACGTGTATCCAAATACTGTGAAATAATCTTTCATCTTTTCCAGACAACAATAACACCCTATTCCGCAATAGTGAAGAATCCTTAAAAAAAATTCCTGGATCCAGACCGTGATCCAGATCACCGCCAAAATTTAACCACTTCTTCCTCTTGTCATTTCCAACATTTTATCGAAATCCGTTCATAACTTTTGGAGTAATCCTTCTCACAAACAAACACGACCGAAAACATAACCTCCATGGAGGAGGTAATAAATCTTCACTCTAAGCCTGCTCTCGCCGTGTCCTGCAGTGGGGTCCTCCCTGACTTGCCTGCACCAGCCGTGACAGAAGCTCTTGAAACTTGTTCGTAGAGACAACTCAGTGTGACATTTAACAAAATATGTAACTTAAAATAACAAATTCAGCTTAAGTGTTCATCTACATAACCATTTTATTTTCACAGAGCCAGAAGTTTTGGTTTTCACACACTGCATCATTCCAGCTGTTTTCATCATTGTAGTAATTTATTACTACACAGTCTTCATCACTGCCACGATAATTGTTGGGTTCCCCAGAGAACCAGAAACTGGAAAAGAAAGAGAAACTTTTAATAAAGCGGAAAAAAAAGCAAAATAAAGCATGACATGCAAATTAGAAACAACTTAAAATAACCAAATTCCTCATATTTAGAATCTAAATATAAATGTAGATTTGTTTGATTTAAATAATTATTAATGTGTGCACCTTTCTGTCAGTGGAGTCTCATCCACCCATTTCCAGACCCCTTCTTTCTCTTTGTCAGTCAGTCCAATCCAGATTATTGTCTCTTGCTGCTGCCTTATGAATTTCTTATTTAAACACAAACAAATAGGAATAAAACATTGAAATGGTGTCACTCAGTATGTAGTTGTTGTGTTAATTTCATTCTATTATCTATGTCATGAATTAATAGACATACCTGTTCTTCTTTGCTGTTAATAATTGCCAAGCTTGCACCTCTCTGCAAACAGTCATCTCTACTGTCTTGCCAGTTTTGTTTGGTTGAAGAAATATAATAGAAACTGCCGTTGAAATACTGCCAACCTTGTTGTGCATAGTGAACTTTTAGAGAAAGAAAAAAGAACTGTAGGTAGAGTATTCAACAAAACTAAAAAAACTCCTGAGAAATACATGTAAAATGTTCAAGTAGGGCTGCTTGATTATGGAAAAAATCATAATCACAATTATTTTGGTCAATATTGAAATGACAATTATTTAATTACTCAGTGACTTTGTAAACACACTGCATTTATTGCACTTAGAGAATAGTGAATATCTTGAATTCTAGTTCACTTCTACAATCTCTTGAAAATAAATACTAGACTGAAAATAAAATACAGATTATATAAAATATAAAAATATAAAAACAAAAAATATAAATAAGGGCAGCATGGTGGAGCAGGGGTTAGCACTGCTACCTCACAGTTAGAATACCATCTGGAAGGCCTGGGTTCGATTCCGTCTTGGCCCAGGCCTCTCCCTCACTCTGTGTGGAGTTTGCATGTTCTCCCCGTGCTTGCGTGGGTTTCCTCCCACATTCCAAAGACAATTGGAATGTGGAATTTAGTGGCTACACTAAATTGCCCATAGATGTGAGTGTGAAAGGTTGTTGGCCCTGCGACAGGCTGGTGACCTGTTCAGGGTGTACCCTGCCTCTTGCCCTATGACAGCGACCCTGAACAGGATTCGCGGAAGCGAATGGATGGAAATATAAATAAATTGCAGTATAAATAAAAACATTAGAAATTAAACACAACTAATAAATAAATGAATAGAATGGCAATGCCAGTTATACTGGGAAGAAAATAGGACCAAGTTATTTAGCTCACATTTCAGTGACTGCCACAACATGCTGACAGATCCTGTAACGTGGGACGTGAGTTGAATTGATTTCTGGGGTTTTTGGTGACGAATTGGGGTCCAGTGCGTTGCCAATTACACCCGCAGAGCAAATATTAGTAAGGACTCCCTATTGTCCCTTGCTAATCAAGCCCCATGATTGGTAGGGACATAACAGACGTTATTTGATATTGATAGAGACATGTTTCTTACCTAATTCTACACACCCGATTCCAGTCAGGCTGACCCATTATAGCCCAGAGCAAACAGAAAACATGCTCAGTTTCAGACTAAATCAGAATTACTCAGGCCGACACAGCAAATACTAGTTATGCTGGCAGGGGTGCGGTGTTTACATGTGGTGTGGACAACAGAAACAAATAAAATGCTTTGACTCTTTTCCCTCCAGGGTCTTCGCTCTTTGGGGTCAACTTTTTTTGGGTGCCAACATATTTGTTCCTGTAGTTTCTCCACTTCCTTATATTGATACTATGATTATTATTCCTTAAATTGTGATGCTGATTGTTATTCTCTCGCTGATAAATAAAAAATCTGCACCATAAAAGTAGCTGGAAAAGCACGTGAGAATACGATGGTGCTGAACAGGCCAATCACAATCTATGGGCTGCATTGCCCCGACACATTACATTTCTTGGGAAGTTCAAGTCCGGTAACAAAGTAGATTTCCCGCTCAATAATTAATGGTAATTGACACATAATTCACCATAATGGAGAAGTCCCGACAACATCTAGCCACTTATGTAGGTTACGTTGTAGGCCCTGCAAAGACTTAGCACTGCAGAATATATCAGGGTTAAAAGTATACGGCGTGTAATGTAACAGAATAATTTTAACAATAATTTTTTATTGATTACACTGTTTTTGTGATCGTTTGGAGCTGAAATCTAAATGAAAATTTGATTAATGAAGTCCTACGTTCCAGGATACAACAAACATTTTTATCTGAATCATAGAATATTTGATCTTATGTATATATGTGAAAAAGTAATTGCCCCCTTCCTGATTTTTTAATTTTTAATTTTTTTTTTTTGCCGTATTTCTCACACTGACATGTTTCAGATCATCAAACAAATCTTAATATTAGACAAGGATAAACCAGTAAATACAAACTGCAGGTTTTAAATGCTGATTTATTTTATTAACGGAAAAAAAAAAAGCATTCCAAAACTATATGGCTGTGTGCCCCTTAAATTTAATTAACTGGTTGTGGCACCCTGGGTAGCAAAAACTGCAATCAAGCATTTATGGTAACTGCCAGTGAATCTTTCACATCACTGTGGAGGGATTTTGGCCCACTTTTTTTTGCAGGAGGGTTTTCAAAGATGAACAGCCTGTTTAAGGTCATGTCAAAGGACCTCAATCCATCTTTTTTTTGTCACATTCAGAGGTGGACTTGCAGAAGTGTTTTGGATCTTGTTGTTTAAGTTGCTTTTGTGACCTCTTGGATGAGTCATCTATTCACTTGTGGAATAATTTTTTTTAGGCCATCCACTTCTTGGAAGGTTCATCGCTGTTCCAAGTTTTGTGAATAATGGCTCTCACCATGGTTCACTCAAGCCCCAAAGGTACAAGTAGGTTTGGATACGTTTTTTCCCATAAAAAGTTGTGCTTTTGAGTTTTCCCAGTTCCCAGTTTGAGCTACTGTTTTGTTTTTTTTCCAGAATTTATGATTACTTTGCTAGTTGGTTGTCTGCTGTGTCTTGCTTTGAATTTTGTGTCTTCCTTGTTATTATTGTGATTGTCCACACTTGTGTCTCATTCCCTCTCACTTTTATGTGTATAAATAGTCCCATTTTCCCCCCGTAGTCCTGTTCATGGCATGTGCCCATCTGTCCCTTCCCTGCTTTGGGGTTGAATTTAGATTTTGTCATTCTGGACTTACTTTTTGACTTTGCTTTGGTTTTTGCTTACAACCATACTATTTTAATCAAGGTTCTTTTTGTTTGTTTGTTTGCTTAATTCTTGCATTTGGATCCTACACTTTACTCTCCATTACAAATGTTTGTAAAAGCTCTGAATCTAGCTTTTACAAACGTGCAGTGTGTAGAGCTGGATATTATTTAAACTCCTCATCATTGTATGAGTTTCATGCTCATACTCACCAAAGTCCTCTAATTTCCTCTTCCAGTCATCTCTCTCTCTAGTCAGGATATTATTCTGTGAAGCTGCCATAAGATAAGAAAGATTAAATTGCAAGATTGCAATTCTGGTTGCAATATCTGCCAGACATGAGAGACTAAAAAAAAGAAAGGAAGATTAGATGTTATACAATTCAATAAATTAAATATTTTAATTAATTAACATTTAAACATAAATGAATGAGGACAAAGTCCAATTAAATGTTGCCAGTTTTCTGATTACTAGGAAAAACAGATATATTCACTAATAGAATCGAGTTGCCTCTTCTGCTCTTCTCGCTCCTTATTGATGGAATCCTGCTGCAAAACTGTTATTTTTATGTTATGTTACCAACACTTGAAGTACACTGTAAAACCTAACAATTTATCTTAATAAATGAAGTACGTTCATTTAACTTAATCTGCTGAAAAAGTTGGAGCCTCTCATTCCCATAAATTAAATAGAATTAAAAATGAATTGTTGAAGTTCTAACTCAGTTGTTTTGAGTACACTTAAATTTGTTGTTAAATTTGTTTTTTGTTACAAAAAATGTAAACACCACTTCATCTTTCAGTTGTTGTTTATATTTCAGTTTTTAAATAATCACGTACAAAATATGTTTGCAGATAACTGTTAACGATCCCCCAAAGTGTAAAGATTTGATGATGGTCATAGGGATGGCACGATACCACTTTTTATGTCTGATACTGATATTTTACATTTGGATATCTGCCGATACGATACAAATCCGATCTTTTTTCTTTCTTTTTTTTAATTGTTTTTAAATTCCTGGATATAAGTCAACAGTCTCTCACACAACAAAATAAAAATCTTTTAGTTGTCCCACGTACAAGACTAAAGACCAGGGGGGACAGAGCTTTTCAGGCAGTGGCGCCAAAGCTCTGGAACTGTTAACCACTCCAGCTCCGTTTAGCTAACTCTGTGGTGTCTTTTAAAAAACAGCTGAAAACGTTTCTATTTAACCAGGCTTTCTGTTGACTTTATTTTATTTTTATTCTTTTTCTTTTATTATGGTAATGTTAATATGTTTTTAACATGGTGTTTTATATGTTTTTTTGTTTTTTGATATTGTGTTTTAATTATTGTACAGCACTTTGTGACTTTTTGTCTGTAAAAAATGCTGTATAAATAAACTTTACTTACTTACAACAAATGCTCTATCACCTGAATCCTGTTGCTCCTATGTGAGAAGGTGATGCATTGGCTTATGGTATGTTGCAAATTTCATTAGGGCTGCAACTATCCATTATTTTAGTAATGGAGTATTCTATCGATTATTCCATCAATTACCCAAGTAACTGGATAAGAAATACTTTTTTCATATTAACAGTTCATCTGCATATTTTAACTTCCATACTGCAGTTTTTCCTAAATACATTGTTCTCCTAAATACGTTTCTACTGCAGGTCAAGATTTAGTCACTAATCGGTGATTAAAATATAAAAAATATTTTGACGGGGAAGGGGTCCGTCCGGTGCCGAACGATCGCTAGTGCTAATAGCTGCGCTCTCTAGCAAACTGTGATTGAACTGGGAGCTGAAGTAGAGAAAAAATTACAGCTGAAATTCTCAGCACAGTGAGCACAACACACAAACATCGTAGAGAGTGGTGGAACCGTGGAAAAACATGTCAGCGATAATCCACAATGTTAAAGGGAATCTGTCACAGCGACTGAGAACTTTTTTAGAATCTGAGGGGTTTTTTTTTAACTCCTGATCTCCATTGCATTCCAGTAGGTGGCAGTAATGCAGCTCTAAGCTGCTTTGGTCAACCGCAAACCCACAAGAAGAAGGCGATGACAGAGAACTGTAATGTAGCTAATGTGGGTTGGATTGGATCGGACTGCATTTTTTATTCCTTTCCGATATCCGATCCAATAATTTAGGTCAGGATCGGACCGATACTGAATATCG
>VUQM01093438.1:0-12341 GCA_015108615.1 Australoheros scitulus
ACACTACACTACAGCTGCATTCAACCCTCCTCCTTTATCTCGGCCACTGTTGCCAACTTGTGTAAGAAAACTCGCTGTCGGCTGTCTCAAAGGTTGATAAAGGCCGAAGTGAGGTTCGGGGGTTGGAGGGTGGAAGGTGGAGACAAAGTGGGGTCTGGGCGATGCCAAAGCGTACAAAACAGTAAGAAGGCTTTATATACACAAAACATGGTGACAGCGGAGGATTTCGCTGTCGCTATATCACTTTATGGGGCAAAAAAACAAACAAACAAAACTCTAAGTTGGCAACACTGAGCCCAACTGAGGTCCAGTTGTTTTTACGGGGCTTTTCCGGCTGTCGGCACTAACCTGGTGATAGTGACGATTCAGTTTGGAGCGGCGAAAACTGAAATTACGGGAAAAATACGGGAAAATAAAAATACGGGATGTCCCACAGTTTGACATTAATGATACTGAAACATGAAACCCTGATTCAAAACTGAACACGTGAAGAAGAAACGTGTTTGGAAATGATGATTTCCTGAATCTGCGCAGCACTGAGACACACACACACACACACACACACACACACACACACACACACACACACACACACACACACACACACACACACACACAGGCAAAGAATGGAAGGTGGTGATTCTGAGTGTGTTATTGCCCTGTAGGCAGCCGTGTGCCGGTGCAGTCAGCCACTGTCAGGCTTCAGCGGCCGCTGTCAGGAGGATGAGATGATGCTGCAGGCGGTGATGAAGTCCAACCCTGGCAGTGACCACATCTATGTGGTGGATACCAGGCCCAAGGTAACAGACACACATGCACATACAGTGACATGAAGAGGGGTTGTGAATAACGTGTGTTTGCGCGCGCACAGCTGAACGCGATGGCAAATCGAGCAGCGGGTAAAGGCTACGAGAACGAGGACCACTACACCAACATCAAGCTGCAGTTCATTGGCATTGAAAACATTCATGTGATGAGGAGCAGCCAGCAGAAGATCATCGACGGTAACTGTGTGTGTTTGTGTCTTGAGTGAACAAAGACGGGGAAACGGAGTATCCCTGAGTAATGAGGAAGAAATGTTAAGCTTACTGAACTGAGTTTCTATCAGTAAATACAGACTTCCTCTGACTGCATCTTCTTGTGTGTGTGTGTGTGTGTGTGTGTGTGTGTGTGTGTGTGTTTTTGTGTGTGTGTGTGTGTGTGTGTGTGTGTGTGTGTGTGTGTGTGTGTGTGTGTTTGTGTGTCCATCTCAGTGGGTGAAATGCGATCTCCGTCCATGACAGACTTCCTGTGGGGTCTGGAGAACTCTGGTTGGCTCAGACACATTAAGGCCATACTGGATGCCGGCGTCTTCATAGCCAGGGTCTGTACGCTGTCACACACACTCAGATTTGGGCTCAGCCCTTAGTTTCTGGTCATATTGTATAAAACATGTAAATTACGTCACTCAGTCAGAATTATCCGGACAGAGCAGAGTCTGTAGTTTCTCAGAGCCAATCGCTCCCTGCTCATCAGATTCAGTTGATGCTTCATAATGGGCCTTCACAGACCACTGAGATGGTTTCATTCATCGTTTGTAGATGAGCCAGTTTTAATCAGGATGTGAAGTCAAACCATAAATTTTTCGTAATGTGCTTTACATGGTAAAGTCAGGACCTTGCAGTGTTGGAGAAACCTGATGGTCCCCTGTGGGAGTGGGTACTGGTACTGAAGTGTCACTAAAACGGGACAAATGCTGCTGCTTGTATTTATCAAATGAGTCCTTCTAACACAGCTGCGAGAAACATCCACACACAATAACAAGGCTGCCCGAGTGGTTGCTGTATTTATGGTCTGTGGTCGCCCAGCATGGCTGACGGGCAGGCTGGTCACAAGATTTGGCTCATTGTACTGCATTAATGAAAATGCATCCAAATGCAGAGAGGTAGTGGCATGTGATCAACCTCAGGAAAGACCTCAGTTCTTCATTTTTAACTCGGGACACTGTCAGCTTCAGTCTGCAGCACACTATAGTCAGACTTGTTGTAAAGGGTTAAACTGGGTCGTGTAAAAGGTGACGTGCTTTGTCTGCAGGCGGTGGCTGATGAAGGCGTCAGTGTGCTGGTTCACTGTTCAGACGGCTGGGACAGAACGGCTCAGGCCTGCTCTGTAGCCAGTATACTGCTGGACCCGCACTACAGGACCATCAAAGGGTTCATGGTAACACACAAACACACAACAACAAGAGATCATCAACACTGCCTATGGTCCTGTATCATACCTCCTCCTCTTCCAGGTGCTGATAGAGAGAGACTGGGTATCCTTTGGGCACAAGTTCTCCCACAGGTCAGTAAGTTGAACCCGACAGACTCCAAACACACAATCCTCATAAAGATGTGTTTCTGCAGGGACAATCTTTTATTCACACTTGTGTACTTCTGAAGCTGCCCTCATGCCCTCCCAGGAACAATCGGATTGTTTAGTTTTTAGTTCCACAGTAAAATAAATTTTGGGCATTGGACAAACAGAAATTTGGTCAGTTTAGTTTCTGCTTAGAAGGTGGGAAAACACGAGGAAGCAGAAAGCAGCCACAGTTTTGTAATGAGCTCAAAGGTTGAAATTGAAAGCTGTGACAAAGGCAGAAGATACGAGGTCAACAGAGTTGGGTCAGTCCAAAAAAAACACCTGAGACACATAACAGGGTTTCACTTTAAAGGAAAACGGCAGAAATTCTTAATGGTCAAATATAAAGACGACTTGGACATAACAAGCTTCAGGACTTGTGCATCAAAGTGTGCGCTCAAGTTTTTGCTCTAAACTTGATCGTAGCCACAGACCCAGCAGTGACGATCCTCCACAGGAAATGTGGGTCATTTTGAAACACACAATACGTGCCATGACCCTTAAAAGCCTACATAACCAGCTCTGTGTGTGCGCGTGCAGGTACGCTCACCTGGACGGAGATCCCAAAGAGGTGTCTCCTGTCATCGATCAGTTCCTGGAGTGTGTGTGGCAGCTGTCAGAGCAGTTTCCGTGTGCCTTTGAGTTCAATGAGCGCTTCCTCATCGCCATCCACACTCATGTGTACTCCTGTCAGTACGGGACCTTCCTGGGAAACAGCCAGAAGGAGCGCAGGGATATGAGGTAAGGATGTACACAGGAGGGGAGAGACTCTCACTGATTCACAGCCTCTGTTACGCTGTCCAAAATCAGCGCGCTGAGCCTGTTTCAGTGTCTAAATGGGACTCGATAAAAGCTCTAAAGGGGAAAAGTTAAAAACCAGCTGGCGTCAGTTACTACTTTTTGCTTTGTAAAGGAAAAAATGTGACTTTTATAACCACAAAGTGTGTGTTTGACTGCAGGCTTCGTGAGCGCAGTCACTCTGTGTGGCCTCAGCTGTGGAAGGACCGAGCCGAGTACACCAATCCTCTGTACAAGGCCGAGCTGAGCCAGAGTCAGGGCATCCTGAGACCCAACACCACCCCCTACTGCTTCAAGTGAGTCACTGCAGCTAAAATGCATTATGTTCTCCCACAGAAAGCAGGAAGTAGTCCTGGTTCAGTTCAGCCAGCTGCATTTCCCATTAAGGTGTCCGTCTCTATGGCTCACAATAACTGTCTCCCACTGGAAACATGAGTCCTGTTAGTGGCAAGGTGTTAACGTGTTGCATTGACTCGCTGGCTTTGTACAACATGTAAATGTGATGTGAATGACAAAGAATCCTTGAGTTCGCCTAAGCCACAGACACAGCAGGAACTGTTCAGGCTGAATTAAAGCAGAATCATCCTTTAAAGTTTTCTCAGTTCAGAATTGTGTGTTTGTATCATATGTGACCATAGTTTGTTACATTTGACGACTCTCCGTCAGAATATGGAAGGGTCTCTATAACCACGCTGAGAAATCGACGCCTCCCCGCCAGTCAACTGCCGACTTCCTGTCTGCCGTGACGGAGGAGTCCCAGCAGCTGGAAGAGGAGCTGACCAATCACCAGGAGGTACCGCCAGGAGGAACCGCCCACCATCACCCTGGCTCCAGACAAGGCATACAACACACAATGACACGCTTGTTATGACACCAACACAGATCTTTAACTTCAGCGTCTGTCGCTGCTTAACTGAGAGAATTGTCTCATCAGGAAGTCCTGCTGGGATATTTGACTTCACTTTCCCCAAAGTTTTCAAATTTACATCTGCACAATTTTCAGTACAAACTATTAAAATTGAATTTTTCACAATTTCTCACATAAGCAAGATCGACTCCACAGACAGCATCGTGTCACAATCTGACATTAGTTTTATTTGCCTCCATGTTGGTGTTGAGTGATAAGTGACCACATTTGGGGGAGAGGGTTGCGTTATCAGTTAATGCTAGCTAACCTGGTTATCACAGACTGTCACACAGACGCCTGCTAATCAGTGCTCGGTGTCATCCAAATGAAATTCTAGGATTTCAATCACTACTTGCACAATCTGTTAGTATAATTAACCACACAGCACAATATTATAATCACATTTAAAAAAGACTCCGACTGCACAAACATGGGCCAGTTCAGGGGCTCCAGTTAGCTGAGGGGCAGCCTAGCAGACAGTTACAGCTTCTGCCACCATTCAGAGGCCACAGCCCTAATGCAAACTGTAAGCCTTAATACGGTTTAAACAGGGTATAAAAATACCCCCCCCCCATAAACATGTATGTTGGAAAGGAGTGGTGGCTTAGAGAAGAGGGCTGCTCCCTGGTGCTTTCTAGCTGTCCTCTGCTCCACATGTTGTGCTGTGTGCTAAATACTGCATGTGATGGGTTACATGCACACACTGAATTTAACTGCATGTGACAAAGTTGTTCTGTTTCTGCTGTAAAGTTGGACACTTTAACGTTGGAGTCTGTGGGTCTGACTCACCGTGCTGGACATTAGAATAATGGAAAGCTTTTATTGTCAAACTCCGTATGATGATGTAGCAGCTGCCACCGTTCATTAGAGGAGCTGCGGCTGGATTGCTGCTTGGTATTAACCTGTAACTCCCTCAGTGTTAATGACCGTTTCAGCAGTGATAAACTGAGACCTCTCAGCTGATTTTTAACCTTGTCACCTCTGCAGAGGATCGCAGCCCTGACGGGGAAGCCAGTCGTGTGGGAGAAGATCGAGGTTCCCAGGAGGAGGATTAGCCGCCTGCAGCAGAGACACAGTGGGCCGGACCCACCCACCACATACACAGAGCCAATCACCAGCCCTGCACAGGACAACAGTCACACACGTTCCTCCGTACCAGCCAATCAGAAGGCTCACACTAAGGACCCCGCTTTCACCCTGCCCTTAGGGCCACTCTCTCAGCTGAAGAGTCACGACCCTGACGACCTCTCCACCTGCAGCGACCTGGAGTCAGGCGTGGCTGACCTCAGCAGCCGCTCGTCCAGCGGCGGTGATGACGGCAAGGACCCGGACTTGGAGTGATGCAGACTGGATAAAAGGGAACCCGCTGCTTTTAGTAATTATTAGTATTTATTCAAACACCTGGAGGGACTGGTAAAGATTCTGTGAATGAGAGAAACCTCAGTGGCTTTTTAGACAAACAAGTGTTTTATTTTAAGTTTTTATTTCACAGACCAGACAGGCTGTTTGTTTTTTGTTTTTTTGCATATGTGGAAGCTGGGTCTTTTTTGTTACTGACATTTGTACTTTAGGAAATGCACTATTACAGGGTGAGCTGTGACAGGAAGTCAGCCTGAAAGAAAACGCACAGGCCTAAAGAGAGCAGAACAAACACCATCACTAATTATCACCTCATTTCTTCACCACGCTCTTGGATTTATTTACATCCCGTCTTCCTCCTGTGCGGGCTAACATGCAGTAGATTTCTGTAGGTCAGAAACTGACCTGCTGTCCGTTCCTTGGACCACGTTAGCTGTGAGGGCCTGTTCATCAACTCTAGAAGCTGGAGTCAGAAATCTGAGTTTACTGGGAAGAGATCTTTGAGTAGTGGGGAGCAGATTGTTTCCAGTGAGTGACGTTTTAGTCTGATCCTGGATCAGCCTTTGTGGTCCCACCCGACACTGAGTTTTTGCTGCTAGAAAAGCTGTTTTGTTACTTAGTCTGAACACTGAAGGGGAAGAGCCGTCTGATTAAAACTGTTTTTGTTGCTTGTTTGGGGGCCCTGCAGTCGAACCTTCACACACAGGTGTGCTCCAGAGTGAGGATAAAGGGAATCCGGCTGATTTCCA
Organism: Australoheros scitulus; assembly: GCA_015108615.1. Taxonomy (NCBI): domain Eukaryota; kingdom Metazoa; phylum Chordata; class Actinopteri; order Cichliformes; family Cichlidae; genus Australoheros; species Australoheros scitulus. The sequence continues at coordinate 6,196 of VUQM01093438.1, forward strand.
GCTCCATATTTTTATTATTGGACTGTACTAGAGTAGCTTTGTATGATTCACAGTTAAAAATTGCCCTCTATCTGAATTAAGATGTTAGCTCCGCCCCCTTTTTAAGCCCCTCCCCATGTGCTGGTGCTTTTGGAATGAAGCTGACTGCTCAGCAGCTACTTTGGCAGCAGGCAGGTTTTATTTATATTTTTGAATGGATGGAGAAGCATTGAATCAACTGCAGTTTAAAAAATCTGAACATCTTTGTACTAAAATGTTTTGAAGTTTTTCTCACATGAAGGTTTAATCCAGCAGTTTGGGGACTGAAGAACAAAATGTGAGGAAAGGGGTCAGTGTTTACAAGAGGCTGGAATGAAGGATTTCCTTTAGTCTTTAATATTTTAATGTGCAATATATTTTGAAGCCATTTCGTGTGTTTTTTTTGCCATGTAAGGTACTGATAGAGCAGCCCTTCGGATGAGAAGTTGTAGATCATGAAATCCAGAGCAGGTGTTCCTGTAAACTGTTAATGTGTTGCTTTCAGGTGATCTGTAACTCTTTTACATTCCCACGGTAGATGAGCAGCAGGAAGTTTAGAAAGCGGTCCACTCTGTCCTGCAGGATTTGTGAGTGTTTTAGCAGGTGTGCGGCAGCTGGATCTGATACTTGAAGCTGATGATAAACTAGTGGCTGCCTCCATCTCCTCCTCTTGATGTGCCTGAAGAAAGGTTACGCTGCTTATGTCCCAGTTTTTCACTGTTGGAAATCATAAACTGGACAATGACATGACCAACAGGCCCTCTGTCCACTATGGGTTTATGGTTGGTGGAGAAGTTTGACTATCACTGCTGCACTAAAGACTGAACTCTGGAGAGGGTGTGACATCACTGACTGAATCTAGTGAGCGTGTCTCCTTTTTTAAAACTCGTACACTGTAGCCTGTGGTGTGTTTGTTGTATCCATTGATGTAAATGCCACTATTAAAGGGAAGAACTCAGATCCTCACCTGCCTTCAGCCTCCTCAGTTCTGTGGATGTCTGTAAAACAAAACGCAGCTCGACACTTTCTGCTGTTTCACACTGTTGATCCTAAATGATTTTTAGTAAAATTTTAGTAAATATATATATATATATTTTTTTTTTTTAATCAAGGAGTCAGGCTAGAATGAATGAATTCATGTTGATTTTATGTAACTTTCATTAGGGGAAAAAATGGAATCTGTTAATTTAAAAGGAGGGAAAAAAAAAAAGCATTCTGACAGTTACTGTGACTCGGGTGTTTCATTTAAACTAACATATTCAGCCTGCTGTAACCAGGTTTCTGTAAGGCAGAATAAATCAATATGTTGATCAATTATTAAATCATTTACTAACAGGGACTTGGAAGAGAGAGACCTAATGTTTAATAATCCACATTTAACTGATTTATTCTTTGGTGCAGTTGATGATTAAGGCAAGAGCACTAACATTTTGGCAAAGCCACCAAGGGCATCACAGCTACAATATAACAATCAGCTGGCATAGGCCCCTGCTACAATAACTGTGGCAACACTCGAGTCACACGAACTTTACCAGACTTTAAAGGTACAGTCAGTTGTTTTTTTTGAGTATTTAATAGAAAAAAAATAATGTACGCATAAATATATTTTGCTTAGTGTGTAATTACATCTTCCAACAAACTGCTGCATTCTTGTGAAATTAGAATTAATCTGTTAAAAACACACAGGAGTGGCCGCTGGTTTGTGAAAGCTGCTATCTTAAAAACAGTGGCTGAGATGGACATCGCCGCTCTGCCTAATTGCATTTTCCTGAATGTGTTTGTCCGTGGCATTCTTGTACCATGGAAGCAAATTTTTAATTCATGTCTGCATTTTCAGACTCACAATCTCTCATATCCATGTTTTATTATCTGAGAAGGGGTCCCCTTTCAAAGAAGTGAAAATGTGAAGGAAAGCGACAACGCCACCGACATCTAGATGAAACCTCATCCTCTTCGTCCTCACCTCGAGCCTCATCTCCTGAACTCAGACCTGTGACCGTCCGGATGGCTGACAACAGCTGGTTATAAGCTAACATTATTCCAGCTAATGTCCTGAAAATCACACTTTCCTCCGATAAACAGCTTGATTACATTCTCACATTGTATGAGTTTATTCACTAAGTGTCCAAATCCAGCCTCCAGCGTAAATAAAGGCAGCTGAAGTTCTAAAAGGCAGAAGTTCTCTGGTGACATTGTAGTGGTTGGTGTATTAAGTGTGGGCAGGAGTTGGAGTACAGGGAGCTGGTGAGGAGCTTCGTGGAGTGGTCCAGCAGAGATCGCCTCCTTCTCAATGTCAGCAAGACAAAAGAGATGGTGGTGGACTTCCAGAGGAATAACACTGCGACTAAGCCCATTAACATCTTGGGAGAGGACGTGGAAATGGTGGACAGCTACAGGTATGTGGGCGTTCACCTGAATGACTGGATTGGAGGACCAACAGTGATGCTGTGTACAGGAAGGGGATGAGCAGAGTCCACTGTCTAAGGAAGCTCAGATTAAAGGATAATGTGTGCAGCAAGATGTTGGAGATCTTCTACCAGTCTGTGATAGTGAGTGCCGTCTACTTTGCTGTTGTCTGCTGCGGGGGGGGCAGCATCAGTGCCAGAGATGCCAGCAGGATCAACAAACTGATTCACAAGGCTGGAACCATCATAGGGCAGAATTTGGAGACGTTTGAGTCAGTGAGGGACAGGAGGTCACTGAGCATCCATCATGGACAGCCCATCTCACCCACTCCACTCCACGCTGCTGAGGCAGCAGAGCTCTATTCAAACATTGTATATTTTTCTACTTTAATAATTTATATTATGTTTTGCCCCCTCATGATCACAAATATAAACTAAGTACATTAAAAATTTTAATTTTTGTACCCAAATTAGGAGAGTTCCCTCATGTGGGCATGATGTAAAACACTGAGCACAACAAGAGAGAAAACCTTTTTGTAAAATAGAAGGAGAAATAGAATATGGATGCATCATCTGTATTTCAGTAATATGTCTGCAGACACATGTGAAAGTGCCCATGTCTTCCCATGTGTCACTGCCATGCTTTGGCACGTTACGTGCTGGGTTTTCTCTGTATTATTGTAGGGTCTTTACCCACAATACAAAGCGCCTTGAGGCGACTGTTTGTTGTGATTTGGCGCTATATAAATAAAATTGAATTGAAATTACACTGTGTGGATGTTAACCCCACAAGTGCTGTACATTTGTGTTTGTACCACATTCAGAGGCACTGTTTACTCCCATAGAGATATGTGAGGGACAGTGCAGAGTCAGACTGCATTTACTGTGTGTGTGTGTGTGTGTGTGTGTGTGTGTGTGTGTGTGTGTGTGTGTGTGTGTGTGCGCTTTGTGCATTTTCTTAAACCAAAAAAGTAAGTCCGTTATGTTAATTCAATTACATTTTATTTAAGTGGCGCCAAATCACAACAGTCTTTTATTTTGTAATCTGTTTCCTCTTCCAGCTGCATGTCTCCTGCTGAACGCTGAGAAAGAAACAAGCAACAAGCTCCTAAAAATCGTAGTGGAGATGGTCTGGGCTCCAAACAGTTGTCCCTCTTGCCTAACAACTACGTGAGGTTAGAGGTTGGAAAGGCTTCCTTTTAGGATGATCAGTCACTGACCTGCTTGATCAGTTTTAGGACTGCAGCTACACCTGGTAACAATCTTCGCTCCATCAGTGCTGATAACAGCTTGATCCCTTATGAACTGCTTTTTTCCCATTTCTCTGCAGTGACTTTAAGACTTTCTTTAGCCTCCAGCTTCTCGAAGGTTGGGTTAGTGGCAAAGCAAAACGCTCTCCTGTCAGTCACTGCACACAGTTTGAGGGCACAGCGAAGCAACGTGCCGACCAGAAATGTCAAAGACACCTGTCCCAGAGAGAGCTAAATGAAAATTTTATATACTTATGTAATAAATTCACGTGTACTTAAGTTCAAATAGTTTTTTTTTTATTTGCTAAAATGTATTAAGGAAGATGTGAAAAAAATTGATAAAATTACCTAAAATATACTAACGGTAAAATAAGTTTTGGCTTTCATATTGTTGCTTCTCCATTGGGTTGGTGAGTTTGTTTTCACATCTATGACGCTGCATTCGTGCATCAAACTGTAGAATTGTATTTAATTTTATGAAGGCAGAGCTATTTTTTCCCTCAGTGTTTTAAACAAAACTTAGACAATAAAAGCAACATAAGTAAGAATATGAAGAAAACTAATGTAGAATTGTTCCACTTGCTTTTGTTATTGATGTAAATAAATATAAAGAACACAATATTCTGCCATTAAATAACAGGTTGTGTTGATTAAAATCAGTGCATGTACACATTTATAACTGTAGCTCATATTTCCCTTATATTTGAGAGGAGATCAGACTGGACGCCCTGATTTTCCTCTTAAAAGGAAAATGACAAAAATCCAATGAATATGTTAACAGATTTCAGATCGAATCAGTTTCTACTCTGTGTGATTGACAGGAGGGATCAGCAGAGGAGTTTTTACCACCATCATTAATACAGGGATTAAAGTATGAGTGGAGTTTCTTAGTGAAGGAGCAGCCAGTAAAGGAGTAGATCAGAGAGACTGAAGGATCATCAAGAGCTTTGCACTCATTTCTGTTTCTCAGTACTACGGTCCAGAAACCATCCCAAGGACTCGATGTTGTTATTTTCTTCCTGTTGATCGACTCTGTGGCCACTCCTAAATCCCAGTCAGTCTTTCCTTTAACCTGAACCTCAAAGTAAAATCTGCCTGAAGAGAAACTCTGCTTTCCTAAAACACAAACACAGTAAGAAAATCTCTTTGGATTGTCTGGAAGTTTCTTCTTCTCACCCCCATGAGTCACTTGTTTTCCATCATCAGACAGGATGAGTTCAGGATTTGCTGTGTCAGGATCAAGAGTCACATCCACTGCATACTGCTGGACCTTCTTCAGCTCAGCCTCAAACAGCTTCATGTCATTTCTCAGTCTCTCCTCCAGCTGAACCACAGCTCTCACCACAGTCCCCTCATGTGCTGGACGGACGCTGACCTCTGTTCAGTCCTTGGTGGGTGGAGCAGTTTTCAGGGATGAGAAGCTTTGGAGGAGGTGGAGGTGGTCTCCAGAGTGTGAGAGCTGCTAAAACAGAGTCTAAAACAGAGCAGAGCGTGCAGACACATGTCTGGTCGGTCTTACAGAACAGCTCCAGATGTTTATCATGCTTTATACAAATCCTGCTTTCCAGGTTCTCCACAGGCCTTTCAGACCTTTCACTGTCAGATGAGGCTCCCGGTGAGTCTGACAGTACGAGGTCAGACACACCAGGCAAGTGTGGAAAGTTAAAGTCCAGTGGTTTAGAACTACAGTGTGATTATAACAATAATTTCAGGTTCAATCGATTGGAAACAGAAACAACAGATGGGCAAAGATTGGAAAGCAAATCAAGTGAGAGCATCCATCTTATGAATCCCGCAGTAAGAACTGAGGATTTTAGCTGATCTATGCATGACGACTCTGTGTGCGCTGCTGTTTTAGAGCTTCACTGGCTCACACTTTAAATCAATAAATTTAATCAGATAATTTAACAGCAGCGTGACCCACTCAGAGACATCACATGCACACTCACTTTATGTTTCCACATGAAAAACTCAACATTCCTGACTCGATTATTTGCAGATAGATTCAATAAGAGCTGCAGTTCACCACCATCTCCTGACTGGAGGCCTGTAATTCTCTCTTTGGGATGCTGCTGGATGTAACCCTGTAAGATTGTGTTTAATAAACTCAGTCAAAATGATGGGCTTTCACAGAAAATTAAAAAAACTCTCCCAAAAAGCTCAGCGTGTTGGCCTCTGATGGCTCGAGCATGCAAATTTTATCTTTGCTCTCACTGTGAATGTTTTAGTGCTGAAATGAGCCAAAAGGTTGATGTTCAGGGTTTGTCTCCTTTGTAGAGAAGGCCTATTTAACCTATATGATTTGTGTGTATATATATGTATATATACGTATATATATATGTATATATATATACGTATATATATATATATATATATATATATATATATATATATATATATATATATATATATGTATATATATATATATATATATATATATATATATAATTATATAAAAAAAAAAATAATCATT
>VUQM01093441.1:0-13658 GCA_015108615.1 Australoheros scitulus
CTTAAAACATTTCAAGATTCATCAGTGTTCTTTGGTTTTTCCCATCCTAAAGAAAATAAAGCTATGCTGCTCCCCTCTATTTTCTTTTCCCTCTCCAGTCCATTGCAACATATGTTAGATGTTAGATTCAACTCATTGTCATTGTGCGCACAAGGCACACAACAAAATGATCGTTCCAGATCACTCATCCAGAGACGAGCATCTGCGGTCATGCAGCCAGAGACCGGCGCTACCGTTAGGCAATGTGGTTTAAGTGTCTTGCCCAAAGACACAACGCAGCACAGGGACAGGGGCTCGAACCAGCAACCCTCCAGCTGCAAGGCGAACGCCTACCCACTGCGCCACTGCCACATATGCATGGGATAGTGAATGAAGCGTATGGAGGGATGAGAACTAAATGGTTGTGTTTGTTTGGGCGGGTGGGCAAGATGATGAATGGACTGTTATAGACATGCTGCCAGTTTTGGTCAGGTTTGTAGGTGATGATCCTGTTAGCATAAAATGAGAAGGATACATATACAGGATATAGCATGCATCACAATATTATAAGTACAATTCTTACATTTGTGTTGACCTAATAGGAAGGAATGAACCAGTGCTGTGTCTACAACTTAGCAAAGAACCAATTTTAAATTGTATGTTTAGGCACTGTTGCAAAAACACCACATTTTTTTCCCAATTTCTTTGATTGGATCTACAAAAAATGCCAAAGATGGCAAAGTTTAAAAAGCATAAAACAATATTTTTGAAACAAGCCGAAAACCTGGCATTTCTGAGCGTGGTAAATGGACTACTTCTTATACTACTTCTACTCTACTTGAGCATTAAAAGCACTTTATACAACACGTTTGCATTCACCCATTCATAGAAGCACTTTTTTCTACATTGAAGTCCTTTCTATCTAACATTTGCACATATTCACACTCCGATGAACACATCGGGGGCAACTCAGGGTTCACTAGCTTTGGCAAGCAGACTGGAGCATCCAGGAATCAAATTACCAACCTTCCAATTAGTGGATGATCTGCTCTACTTCCTGAGCCACAACCACCCTTGGTGTACAGTGTATCCATAAAAAAAACTGAGGAAACTGGATAAGTGGACAAAGACAAAGTCATGCTTTAAAAAAAAATAAAATTATCTACAGCAGATGAACAGTATTGTGTCCTTGAGAAATAAGAAAAATCTAGCAAAGACCTAACACAGGATCTGACAAATGAGCCTGGCCCTTCTACTGAATCACTTACTGTTTGCCAAAACCTCACCAGAAATGTTCTCAGTGGAAGGGTGACTGTCTAGAAACCATTCTTATGGAAGGAAAACAGGGAGACAAGACTGAGGTCTGCCAAATTATACAAGAAATGGATAGTGGCAACAGCTCCTCTGAAGTGGTGGCTCCAAATTTGACATTTTTGGTTCAAACTGTCAAGAGAGAGGTACAATAGTGAGTGTCTACAGCCATCTATAAAACATGGTGGGAGCGGTCATGGCTTGGGGTGGTGTTGAGGAATCATGTCAAAATTTATTGAATTGTCAATGCAGAAAAGTTCCATCAGATTCCGATCCATCATGAAACATTATCTGTAAAGTGTCTTATTGTCACTGGCTTCATTTTTCAGCATGGCAATGATCCCAAACACACTGCCAATGCTGTAAAGGCATACCTAGATGGCAAAACACACAATCGAACACTATTAGTCATGGACAAACCTCCCCAGAGTATAGACATCAACATTACTGACACAGTGTGGGATTATATTGACAGAGACCGGAACAAAAGGCAGCCAACATCCAAAGAAGAACTCTGGAATGTCTGGAGAGCTCTTCTGGAAGACTACGTAAAGAAGTTACAAGAAAGCTGCCTGAGAGAGTTTAGAGCAGAAACTCTCTCAGGAATCCTCAAATCCAGGCCTCGAGGCCTGGATTTGAGGATCCCTGGTTTAGAGTGTGCTGAAGAATAAAGATGGTCACACCAAATATGGAGTTTCAAGCTTTTTTAGAATTGTACAAAATCAGTTTGTACAACAGTTGTTGCCTTATATACTGCATTTCCATTTATGCTTGCACATTGCAGTAAATCACTGCACAAATTTCCCATTTTCCTAGCAAAATATAAAGGGTGGCTCGAGACTTTTGCACAGTATACATAAACACATTTTAACGGCATCTCACATTTTCATTTTTGTTTGACAAGTAAATCTGAGGAAGTCGTAACCACAAGCCTACATCATATTTTTTTATAGTGTTTGTATAGGTAATAATAATAACACTATTTTACTATTATGGCATTCTGACCTGTCACAGTACCAAAGGCAGGTGTATAAAAAACAGTAGTACCCCTTTTCCTTCAAGGACATTTGACACCTGGTTAGGTGAATAATTTCGAACCAGCCCTTTGCCTGGCTGGGTAAAGTGACTCTAGCACAGTGATTTTCAAAGGTTTTGTGCCCATGCCACACCACCAGGCAAGAGAACAATTCAAAACTCTGTAACGGAAAGGACAAGTTACTGATAAGGTCCAGTACAAATTTGTTTTGTATACAGAAACTGTAATCTATAGTTAGCACGAAATCCCAAGAAACCTGGACTTGGCTCCCAGCACACCAGAGCAGCACCAACACTTCTCTGTTTTAGAAGGAAGAAGTGCTTAAATCAGCAGCTGGGGGGTTATATTGACCAACTACAACTTTGTTACCACAACTTTCATCACTTTTTGATAATGATTTAAGCATTTTATGAATTTCTAAATAAATGAAATCCAATTTCTGACCATTTTCACTCATCATTCATCATGAAACAGAATTTGAAATCTTTTCTGGGATATCCACTGGGTACACTGGACCCTAGATCATTGACCCCAGAGGCTCAGTCAGCTGATGGGACAACAGAATCCCAGATTGAAAGTGGCATAACATTGTGATCCTGTAATGGTTCGCTAGGCTGTCAGAAAGAAAGCCTGAGAAGGTTTGATAAACTAAAAATGATTGTCTACAGTATTTAGTAATGCATTATATTCTAATAAAATGATGAATTAACTTTTAAATAGTATCCTACAGGAATATTTTAGCAAAATTTGCAGCTCTTCAGATTTCAATACAGTAAGTAAATCATTGCTTGTAGTGTACCTCGCATATTTATAAGATTCTGCTGTGCTGAGAAAATGCTTAGTCATGTCCTGAAAGGTGGTGGTAGGAATGGAGGTAAATGCTCGACAGTGTGACACAAAAAAAGAAGAGTGTACTGAGTGTGTTCCTAAGTGTACATACTCAAACTGCTCCATTTAGGGTGCATAGTTAATACTAATATCTTTTCTTGATGAAGCTTGGGAAGATCTCCCCTAATCCACGATGCAAAACTTAAAGAGATTCAAAACTAATGCCAACCCAATCCATAAAGTCCAATCTCAATCCTTCTGTAATACCTTTTGTAAGAATTTTATATTTTTTATTAACTCTTCTAACTTTTAACTGTGTCAAAATCCTTGCTTTCACTTTGTAATTATGGGTTAGTCAGTGCAGATTGGGCACAAAAAAAAGGAAAAAAAGACTAAAATTACAAGAAAATATGCCGAAAGTGAAGGAGTCAAGATAGGAGCATCTTAAAATTAAGATAACACTGATAATTAAGTGTAAAATACCAAAAATCCATACTTCACTTTTTTTCTTTTTGTATGCTTTAGTACAGTTATGATTACAGACTTTATTTTTCATTTAAATAATCTATAAATATCACAATAATATCTTTATTGTAAGATTGTTTTTTTTAATACCCACAACCATCAAGGAGTGAAAATATCTTGACAGAATATACACAAAAGTATTCTCTCACCAGTCCAAATCACTGAGTTCAGGTGTTCCAGTCCCTTCCACGGCCACCGGTGTATAAACCAAGCACCTAGGCATGCAGACTGCTTCTACAAACATCAGTGAAAGAATGGGTCGCTCTCAGGAGCTCAGAGAATTCCAGCGTGGTACCGTGACAGGATGACACCTGTGCAACAAGTCCAGGCTTGAAATTTCCTCATGACTAAATATTCCACAGTCAGCTGTTAGTGGGATTATGGTATGGAATTGAACCCAGGACCTTTTTGCTATGAGGTAACAGTGCTAACCACCATGCCACTGTGCTGTTTGTATCGTTCTAATATTTATTAAAAATATGTCTCTTAATTTTTTGTCATTTTTTTAATATTGAGTATGAAATTCTAAGCCCTACCCATCATCGATCCACACTCTTCACTGAGTGGCATAGAGGGAAACCAACGCCTAAGAATCTGTCTTAGCAGATTACATTAATAATGTTTAACTGATTGCTACCGCAGTGCTTCATTTCTCTTTCGCTCCCAAACCTGGTCCTTCAGGAGATAGCGGGTCGTCTACTAATCGTGTATGAGTGTATGCATGACACATAAAAAGTGTTTAAACATGAAATAAAGAACCATGAATGCGTGTGTGAATGGGTGCATGAGGCTTGTAGTCTAAAGCACTTTGAGTGCTCAGTAAGAGCAGAAGAGTTCTATTACCAGTCCATTTACTACTGCAGGCACTGCCACGGTCTGATTTTCTTCCATCACTACCTGACTTGATTAAAAAAAAAACAGAACGAATGGCAGATGCCCCTCTCTACAGGAGCAGAACTGTTGGCAAACTGCATGGTCACTGCCCCCAACCACCCTGTCTGTCATCACCCCACTGGCATTTCTGCTTGCAATTTTATTCACTCCACTTTTATACACCTAGAGAAGGTATCCTAAAGGCTACAAACAAACAGGAACCTCCCTCTGGTTCCTGTTTGTTTGGTATTAACTTCTGGGATGAAACAAAGGGAATATCTTCTGCCTAAGAGAAGTCAGAGGCTTTTGAAGAGATTAATGACTTTATAATGTTATAATGTTCATGTGAATGCAGGTTTAAAGCTAGCCTGTCCTATGACAGCTGGGATAGGTCCCAGTCCCCCCCAGTCCTGAACTGGATAAGTGGTCAAGAAAATAGATGGATGGATAAATGTATATTTGAATCACTGTTCTGTTCTCAGCCTGTTCATCTCAGATCTTTAATCTTTAATTCATCTCAGATTCATCTCAGAGGAACAGGATAAGGCCAACCCACAAGTTAGCATTGCCATGTTCCCTTGACACAAAGCTTCTAGGTTATCTTAGGTTCTGTGGAATATTATCGTACTGAAAATACCCTCTTTGGGAAATGAAAGCTTGTTGTAAGTACATGTTTTGTTCAGCAAAATTATCTTCACACATTAATTCAACTTTTATGATGTCTGAAGCATAAATGTAATCACTAAAAGTCTGAAAGTCTAAGCCATCATAGGTGGTTACCCTAACCTGATGCTATTTTTTGAAGAAAGGCAAAGAAACTTATTTTGGAAAAGATGTGAATAATTTTGATGTGTGTCAATTCTTTTTCCTTTATTCCGTGATTGCCAAGGCTTGGGAGAGAATTTAAAAAATAAATAAATTATATTCTGATTGCCCCGGGTTTGATTGCCCAGGGTTAGACAAATGTTTAGGATTGGTGTCATCACAGATGTTTGCATTCCACCCTCTACTCAAAGCTCACACGTCATCTCACAGTGTCTACTTCCTGGTTTTTTGTTTGTTTATTTGTTTTTTAAATACTGTATATGGTCTTCACTAGCCAACCACAATATACAAGCCAAGCTCCACTTTGCCCAGTTTAAAGTTCATGTAAGATGCTAACTGGCCAACTTTTAATCAGCTCATGTTTCAATACAGACAGCAAAGACAACAAACCCGGCCTCTTAACTGGAGCACTGGATACTCAGTCAAAGCAGTTAAAAAGGTCCATGAAAGTCTCTCCTCTCAGACAGTTTGCATGTCTAAATCCCAAAAATCAGCCTCCCTCCCCTCACCCCCAATCAGTTATGGCAGATGGCTGCCCCTCCCTGAGCCTAGTTCTGCTGAGGGTTTCTTCCTGTTAACAGGGAGTTTTTCCTTCCCATCGTCACAAAGTGCTTGCTCATAGGGGGTCATCTGATGGTTGGGTTTTTTTTTTTCTTTGTTTTATATTGTAGGGACTGTAGCCTACAATATAAAATGCATTGTGCAAACAGTTGTTGTGAATTGGAGCTATATAAATGAAATTGAATTGAACTGAATTGAGGCCAGGCAACTCAACATTTGTCAACATTTTTGCTCCAAAATGTTGACATTTAATGTGCTGGTGGTCAAAGTTCTGTGAGACCATATTAGTAAAAGTGCATGAATGGTAAATGGACTAGTTCTTATATAGCGCTTTTCTACTCAGTCTGCGCACTCAAAGCGCTTATACAACACGTTTTACATTTACCCATGCACACCCATTCATACAACCCATTCATTCCATGATTAATTAATATCTAGCTTAATTATTCACACACGATTGCGTCGGAGAGCAACTTGGGGTTCAGTATCTTGCCCAAGGATACATTGGCATGTAGCCTGGAGTAGCCAGGAATCGAACCGCTGACCTTCCGATCAGTAGGTGACCTGCTCTACCGACTGAGCTACAGCCACCCCACTGAATGGATTTGCATTTGGAGTCTTACTGACCACTCAAAGTGCTTTACACTACAAGTCACATTCACACAGACGTTCATACAATGCTTTATTCTATACACGTTAAGAACTATATCTACTTAGCATAGCTCACAATTGAGAATCACCAGTAAGGCTAAAGTGTCTTTCAACAGTAGGAGGAAGCATGTGGGAGGCCCCATAGCAGGGATCCTCAAGTTCAGGCCAACACACCTGAATCAAATGGCTGAATTACCTCCTCAGTATGCCGTCAAGTTCTCCAGAGTCCTGCTAATGACTTCTATATTTGACTCAGGTGTGTTGAAGCAGAGACACATCTAAAAGTTGCAGGACACCAGCCCTCAAGGCCTGGACTTGAGGATCCCTGCCCTATAGGTAGAAAATCCACACAGAAATCCAACCTGATCCATTAAAGATGATGATCCTTCTTGATGAAATACCAGCATTCTGCCAAATGACCTTGTAGTGGGCCACCATAATAAGCATGCTGTTATACAGTAGTTTTATATTCACGCCTGAAGAGACACCAGACACTTTGTAAACAAGGCTCAGATTCTGTTTGCTAAATATAGACTTTACTTTAAGATCACAGAGAAAATATCACTGCGCGAGATTTCAAAGAACTGAAATCTGCAACCTCAGATCTATATTTCCTCAGACTCTCTGCAGCCAGGTTAGAGAACAGCCAGTCCATGCTATACATAGCATTCACTTTGCATTCCTGTTTACCGAGCCATGTGTACACATTGGGGTATCAGTGCTGTCACAGTAGTAATACTAACACTTCCTTGCACCTGTTGAAATGGCATCAGCTTGAGCAGGTTCACCTTTGCAGAGACAACATGCTGCACAGTGGCTAAACCTGACAGAAGCACATGTTGGTTCTTCGGCATGTGGCTTAATCACAAACACTATAACCTGATTAAGCCAAAAAAAAAAAGTATACTGCAATTTAATGCCAAATTAATTAATTAATTAAATAAAAGTCGATACCACCAGCGGCTTTATAATAAACGCTTAACAGTAATATGATCAGCAGAAACCCGTGGCTCCCAGCAGTGATTTTGACGTGCAAGTGTCACATTGAGGGAAACGCCTACCCCAGCTGACACAGCCTCCATAAACAAACTGCTCCTGCGTAGAAACAGCGTGTCAGCTATGACAGTGCGCCACACCAAACTCCAACCAAAAAAATCTGTCGCACAAATGCTTTCCTTCCCATCGGGAGAACATGCATTCGTAGCTGAGGGTGTCTCAGATATCTATCAGACTTTCGCTAAATCCGATGTACACTGGACTGAGTGCAGCCCGTTTCAGTAAAATATCAACTTTTTAAGCTCATACGACTGTCCAGTACCCACCAGCGTTTATCTGTGCAGACAGTGATTCTCAGTAAAAAAAAAAAAAAATAATAAATTGAGAAATGATTTCAAATATAAAGCCATTAAATGCATGTTGAGTTAAAGAGCCGTTTCTGCTGAGTCAGAATAATGCTCCTGAACGCGTGTGCCCTTGCCGATTCTCGAGTCCATCTTAAACGGGTGTTTTCAAACGAACTTCGCTGTGATGTGGCCGTTCTCATTATGGGACGCGCAAAGGGTCTCGGAGGCGTGCAGCCTACCTGTCGGGTGGTCGCGGGCTCCTCGTTCCCGATGGGTGAAGGTGTCTCTCCTTCAAGCGATGCTGGGGTGACCGGAGAAGAAGCCATGTCCCCCCAACATCACCTCCCCTCGTTAATCACTCACTAACCACTACTAGTGTCACTTTTCGCAGTGTCCTCCAGCAGTCAACCACGCTGCCCGCCGCTGTTACCGCCGACGGAGGACCGATTGCGTGAGTCGTTTCCTGTGCGAACAAAGTGACTCTCTCCGGCTACACAGTGGAGCCACTGTCCCTCCTCCGGCCGGTGCTCATATTCTCGCAGTCCAGTCGAGGCAGATGACGTTTCCCCGAGTCTCACTCACTCCTGCACGCACACCGGAGAGCACACTCTCTCTCCTCTTCACACGCTTCACTCTTTGCTTTTGACTTCATCAGATGTCTTTTTGCTTTGGAATGTGGGGCAACTAACAGGATTATTCTGATTTTGACTGCATCACCGTGTCTGCTGCTACACTGCTGTGGTAGCCTACACACTCTAGCCTAGTAGTTTATTTTAGCAGTTTCAGCTCTTTTTCGCCTTACTGTATATAATATATTGAATGCAATCCATAATACATCATGATTTAATTTCATTGTAACTGTTAAATTGAGCTACCATGTAAATTCATTTGCATGTTGTGTCACATGACATAAGCATCCCTCCTGTACACACTCTACCCTCACACGCCACAGCTCACATTTCCAGCAGAATAAAGTGTATCTTGGCATTTCATGCCTGCTGAGGAATTCATAGCAGCTATATCAACCCCCCTGCTTGTGTTTTAAAATCATTGTTGTAAAAAATTGTTGTCTTTGTACCATAAAGTCCTGCTAATAATTGCTACACATATTGCTACAGATTTTGATTCATAAAACTCTTAGATTGATGCATGTGGCAGATAACTGAATATGAGTGAATGAGACTCGCACCCCATATTAATAGACATTTATTTTTGGCTTGTTTGAGTGCTTGGAATGTAGCTGAGTCACATGTGTTCCTCCTGTGAATAAAAAAAAAAAAACAGGGTGAACTGGGCAGCCAACCAATGGTCATATCATCATGCTATGGGTGTGAGCAGAGGGTGTGTCGCTGATCGATAACAATCAGAAACTGAATTCTTGAATCCAAATTTAACAAAGTTTCTGCTGGCTAGACTTTGACAGTATAATGCCTGATAGCAGTCCATTGTGTGCCAGTGTTGCGCATCTTCCTGCAACTCTGACCCATTCTTCCTTTATTAGTTCAGCTTGTTCAAACTAAAAATATGTGATGTTATATTAACCAGTAGATTACTGTGTAATGTAGACTGTACTCTTTCTTTCTACTGTTTACCTTGAGAAGGTATGAAATTGAAGCAGGCTAGAACACTACTGTATTTGCACAACTTGGGCACGATGCTGTGGGTTTGGTTGGGGATTGAACTGATTTAGTGACCCTGTGGGCCATAGCAGACAAAAAGGAAGCAGTCTGTGGTAAATGAAAGAAAGATGGATGATGTTAGATTTCTGATTGGAGCAGGACCAAGGACCAAAAGGCTGCAAACCTTTTAAATGAGAGGAAGATGGAGAGCATCAATCCCTCCTCTAGACAGTTACAGTATCATCTAATCACAGTCTGCAGATTAAGTGAATCTAAGGACTGTTTGCAAGGCCTGTGCACTGTTTTTAGTATTTATGCGTGAGGTTAAGAGCAGACAGAGAAGTTATTTTTGCACAGGGCTGGAATGACTCAGTTTACCTGTCAAAAAATATCACGGCTTGGTGAAAACCTACATTAGTAAAGCAGGACTGCAGCAGCCCCGGGGCAGAAACTAGAGTCCTACAGTCCCAACTAGGTTTGTGTGGATAGACAGCTTTATTTGTAGTCATTAAAAAAATCATAAACAGTCATGATTTGTTTGAAGAGACCATTGAATGTGCACTAAACAACTTGTGGATAAAATTAAGTAAATTAAGTTTATTAAGGAAAAATCAATATACATTGTGGGTGTGCTTCTCAGAATACACTGCTTGGCAGACAAAGGCCTCCAGTGAGCCTTTTGGTTGCTTAGAGAAAACAAGTTTTGGCATTTTGTATGTTTTTGACCTGGTATTTTTTCAAGGCTGGACTGATCCACTGAATACAGAGTTTTGTTTTCTGCCATATACTGTTGTGCCTGTCATTCCCAAGGGAAAGCATTACAAGTTGGAATTTATTTTCATGGTAATGGCCATTGATTCAACAGCATTACAACAGCAAACTACATCAAAATAATTACTGAGATCATATTCAAAATGTGTTTCCAAGGAAAGAAACACAAAGATTGTGAAGGTAACAGCATGGAAATAAGATACCAGTTAGCTAGGTCAGGCAAAATCAGGCATCATTGCACCTGAACAATATAGTCAAGGAATTTGACATCTACCCAACCCACTCTGTTCATGCAAACCACCAAGCTATTAATTTGTAGGCCAACACTGTGTGTCATTGAAGACTGGCTGGAAACTGTAATGAATGTTAAGGTACAGACTTTTCCATTAATCTATCCAGCCTTGGTTTGCCATTGATGGTTTTCAGTGGCCCAAACACACTCAGAGACAATCAGACTTTTTTCAGTGAGCTACAAATGAAAATTCTTATTATATAGTATAAGATATAAACTATTTATAGCTATAATGAACAAGCAACCTAAGCATCCATGGGGGCAAAATAGGAACAAAACATTTCTCAAAAAGCTCTTTTTTTTTTTTGGACAGGTTTTGGCATGTCAACTCCAAGTCAGCCACAGTCCTGTCCAATTAGGGCAGATCAGATTGAATGGATGGGTCAACAAGCCATTGGATGTTATCATAGGATTATTGTTGTTTTTCCCTTTAAACTGCTGAATTCCAATGTGACCATAACACAAGGCCTTTTCTATACATAAAAAAACTACCCAAATGGTTTTTGATCATTCTGAGATGAACAATGTGTGCACCATATTTCCTGCTGATTTCATGGGCTGGATATCTGGTGGAAGACTTGAAATTATCACACTTTGGGTTGGCTGTAGCTCAGAAGGTAGAGCAGGTCACCTACTAATCGGAAGGTTTGTGGTTTGATCCCTGTCTGCTCCAGTCTATATGCCAAAGTATCCTTGGGGAAGATACTGCAGCCTCATTTGCTCTCTGATGCGTTCACTGGAGTGAGAATGTTAGACAGAAAGCACTTAGGTGTGGAAAAAAGGTGCTTGAATGAATGCGTGAATGAGGCATATCTGCAATACTTGCCTATGCTACAAGCTT
Organism: Australoheros scitulus; assembly: GCA_015108615.1. Classification (NCBI taxonomy): domain Eukaryota; kingdom Metazoa; phylum Chordata; class Actinopteri; order Cichliformes; family Cichlidae; genus Australoheros; species Australoheros scitulus. Next base: position 11,456 of record VUQM01093441.1, read on the forward strand.
TGCTGTATGTCCCAGCATAGCCTCATGAGCATTAAGGAGATTCCAAGAAACCGGCAGTTACTCTAGGAGAGCTGGACAAGGCCGTAGAAAGTCCTTAACCCGTCAGCAGGGCTGGTATCTGCTCCTTTGTGCAAGGAGGAACAGGATGAGCAGTGCCAGAGCTACAAAATTACCTCCAGCAGCCACTGCTGTGAATGTCTCTCACCCAACAATCAGAAACAGACTTTATAACGGTGGCCTGAGGGCATGTCATGCTTTAGAGCAGGGGTGTGCAAACTACAGCCCATGGGCCACACCCGGCCCGTTGGTCTTTTTGATCCGACCCGCCGAAGATTGGTACAGAATTGCCCAAATCAAATCATATCATAATTATGACTGATGTCGAGGATTCTAAGAATTGTTACAACAAAACTAACACCAGACTTTGATGCACTGCCAAAAAACAACACTGTTCCCATTAAAAGTAAACGTAAGTATTAACACTGTAATGCCATTTTTATGTTTGATATGTATGCATCTGGTGCTGGCCCGGCCCGTCTGTCAAATTTAGAAAAGTCAATGTGGCCCCAGAGCCAAAAAGTTTGCCCACCCCTGCTCTAGTGGGCCCTGTGGTCACTGCCTACACCCTGAGTGCCATTAGGTATCAGCATGAAATCCTTGAACCCACTGTCAGACCCGACACTGGTGCAGTGGGTCCTGGGTTCCTCCTGGTGCACGACAATGCCTCATGTGGTGAGAGTATGCAGGCAGTTCCTGGAGGATGAAGGAATTGATACCATTGACTGGCCCCCACACTCGCCTGACCTAAATCCAAGAGAGAACCTCTGGGACATTATGTTTCAGTCCATTCAATGTCACCAGGTTGCACCTCAGACTGTCCAGGAGCTCAGCGATTCCCTGGTCCACATCTGGGAGGAGATCCCCAGGACACCATCCATCGTCTCATTAGGAGCATGCCCCAACGTTGTCGGGCAAGAGCGTGTGGGGACCATACAAACTACTGAATACCATTTTGAGTTGCTGCAATAAAATTTTGGCAAAATTGATAACCAGCGTGACTTTTTTCCACCATTGAGATCTGATGTGTTTTCAAGATGTTCCTTTAATTTTTTAAATGGTAAATGGGCTAGTCCTTTTCTACTCTGAGCACTCATACTGTGTACGCCACATTTACCCCATTCACATAAGCACTTCCATATGTAACTAAGCGCTTATTATCTAACATTCACACTCCAACACTTGTGTCAGAGAGCAACATGGGCACGTAGCCCAGAACAGCCGGGAATCGAACCACCACCTACTAACCGGTGGTTAGTAGGTGACCTGCTCTACCAACCGAGCCACACCCCACACTTTCAGAGAAGTTTATTACAAAGGAACTTAAAAGACAACAATTACATATGTGAAAATCTCCAAAAAACAGTATTTAAGAACCTATACTTACTTTCCACAGTTGTAGTTTCTCGGTAAAAAAGAAAAATATGATGTGGACTTCATAGATAATTGGGTGACTATACAGAGCTGGGGGAAGCAAAGTTACATCCTCCCCACCCCAAAATCTCATCTTCATAAAGACTGTCTGCTCCCAGACCATCAAAAAATAAATTGAGCATAAAAATTTGGTTTCCCCATCAGGGGGCCCTTCTTAGGTGATAAAACATATGTTCCTCCATATCTCGAGTCTGAAGGTGCAAGCACGAATTAAAATTCACCTCCACGCCACACGAACGTCTCCGAGTTCTCTTCTCTTCTCTGCGTGGCTGGTTTCTAGCCACATACATAAAACTGAATTTGGCAGAATGGAGATGTCCATCTCTGCCAGTGTATTCAAGATGGCAGTGAAACAAGTTTATGAGGATGAATCACTTTGTTGGAAGACATAATTACACACTAATCTATGTATATTTATGAGTACAACACAAACTAACCTCACAAACTGACTGTCTCTTTAGTCGCACTCTGGATCTTGTCTTGATATATGGCAGAGAAACTGAACATTTGGCAGTATGTGACCATTGTTCTGCCTACAAAACTGCTCAAAGAAGTTTTACCATTTATTAATGCTTCAATTTTAAATACGATTAACCTGTCTTTATCAACAGGCTACCACAGGCTTTTAACTTGGTAGTAATTAAACTATTGCTTAAAGAGCCATCACTTGATCTAGCTGTATTTGCTAATTATAGACTGATTTCTAACCTTC
>VUQM01093451.1:0-18819 GCA_015108615.1 Australoheros scitulus
CTGCTTTGTATCAGTTCATATCACAGATAAAAGGACACAAAGTGCGTACTTGTCGTCTTGCTCTAATCGGTGTCTGTGTTTCCCTCTGTGCTGCACACAGATGCTGCAGTAGTTTGGTTTGGACCCTAAAACGTATTTACAGCACAGAAAGGGGAGCGTGTTCTCCCACGTTTGTGCGCTTCGGCTTCCGTGTCCAGACGAGGACCCGCCCACACTCATACGTAAAGGAGCAGTTCACAGAAACGCGGTGGGAACGCGGGCCGTTCTTAATTGTTTCGCCGGTTCCTTGGGATCGGCACAGGAACTTGCTCCGGCTCCGGAACCTCGGCGGTGGGAAAGTAGCATCACAGTCCAAAGACATGCAGTTAGTGGGGTTAGGTTAACTGGTGATTCTAAATTGGCTGTAGGTGTGAATGTGGGTGTTGCTACAGCCTGGCGACCTGTCCAGGTGTACCCCCCCCCTCCCCGATGACAGCTGGGATAGGCTCCAGCCCCTGTGACCCTGAACTGGATAAGGAAAAGAAGGATGGATGGATTTTGGTGTAAAAGATCAATGCACTTCCTACCCAGCAAACATGCCTGCGTGGGGCCACTGCAGGCAGACTCACACAGTCAACAGTGTGGGCCCCGGTACTGGCATGAAATGTGGTGGACCCACTGGGGGAGCCAAAAGTGTGGGCTGCACAAACTATGGAGAGAGGGGCCCCCAGTGGGCTGCATTGTGGGCATGCAGCGTGCTCACAGTATGCTCAAAACAAAGAAACAAAAGAAGAAAAAAAAAACAAGAGACAAAGAACTGCAGCACGGGAACGAGGCAGGAGCCTGATCCAATCAGGGGACGGGGTCGATACATCGTCACTCAGAAAGATGCTCTGAGTGACCTTCTGCTGCTGGGTCATATGTATGGAGCTACTTTACTGTCCCCGTAAATGTGGCCATTATACCTAACTCACGTTAAGTATTCTCCACCTTTCTGCTGCCTGCAGTAGTTTATAGTCAAACAATGAATCCTGAAACTCAATATTAAATTTCATCTAATATTAAGTTTTGTTTAGTCTTAGATTTGAGTCGGGGTTCCTCGCATGGTTTGGTTTCCTACTATTGTGAAAATATCCAACCAAAACCCCGAGCGCTTTGAATTTTTGTGCGCTGCAGAAACCAATAATTCACATTTAATGACACCGCAGAGAAGCCGAGGGAGAAGAGAAATGCGTCTTATTCAACTCGCTCATGGTTTTAATAAACCTTAAAATGTGATCAGGAAAACAAATCATCATTCATTGGAAATCTTGTCATTTCCTTTGTGGAAAATTGCTTAAGTGACAAACTTAAAGACGGGCACGCTCCACCAGCATCCAGACTAACAGGAAACGTCAGGGTCTCCAAACGATGTGTGCAGCTTTGAACGCAGCTTAGTTTAAAAGGTTGAGTACGAGCGGAGCCGTCTGTGCGGTTTGTTTAAGGAGGAAATATATGTGAAGATAATGAGAGTGAGAACTTCAAATCACTTCCATGCAGGAGACAGTGTGACACACCAGTGTTAAAGCACTTAAAATGACTGACACTAATCGCCTCTAATTGTTCTATAATTGTCCATCTGAATGTGGCTCGCAGCTGCTCCTGCACTCTCATTCTCTTGACCTCAACTCTCAGGACTTCCTCAGATCTCAAACTGCTCTTCTTCTTCTTCTTCTGACGTTACTCACATGTGAAATTGTCGTGTATTTTGATTTTATAAACTCTCAGATCTGTGAACCTGACGATGCCACCGGCATCTAAACATGTCATGAAAGATTTTGTCATGTCACAAGATCTAAGTATATCCACTCCCTCATAAGTTATACATGTGTACATGAGTGTAGCCTACATCAGCTTTACAAACAACTGGTTTGAATGAAGATGTAAAGGTTGCAAAGTGGCTTGCAGAAGCAGCAGCAACTGTGGGCAGGCTGGAGCAGCTTAAACAGCGTGATGTGTAGTTTATCAGCTCCTGTGGGCTAGCACTGACATCAGCTGTCAGTCATCCATGTTTTATTGGTGTGGGGGAAGCAGATAAGTAAAGACTCACACTCAGAGGGATGTAGTCGATGTTTCCTTTCAGATTCAAACTCTGATGAAAGTCAAAGTCTCCAGAAACACAACCGAGCATCTGTTACTGCATAAATGCTCATTCCTACTGAAGGACCAATGGGAGTCGCTGGTGTCACATCACATGGCACAAGATGCTGATTTTACTGGCATCAAGGACCACTGAGATTTGGCCTCATTTCCACAGAGGACGAATCCCTGATCTTGAAGTTCTGACACTCTGAGTTGTAACATGGAACCAGCAGCAGCAGTTTTTCAGTTGCTAACACTGCAGCTATCACTCTACTGTAGCCTTGGCTTCAGTGAGCGATGTCATCCAGCTCGTACTGCGGTGGTTTGCAGTGGCTGTGATGGGAATTAGCACCTCCAACTCTAAGGCCGTGGTTCTGAAAAAGGGTGAAGCTCCTTTTCCAGCAGAGGAGGAGCTGCTGCCTCCAGCAGAGTTTAGTCTGTTTACTGGCATATTAAGATTTCTAGTCTCAGCTTTGTCCATGAGCTCTGGGTGGTGTCAGCAAAAATAAGATCACTGATACAAGTAAAATGATTCACCTCTGAAAGGTGTTTGAGCTTAGTCTTAGAGATCGGGGGGAGATTCAGGAGAGATGACCTTTCAGCAGGAACACCTCGATAACCCCCAGAACAGCTGCAGGGTGCAGCCAGGGAGAGGGAGGTGTGGGCATCTCTGTTTAGACTGCTGCTGCTGCAAAAAGGCAGCACTTGGCCAAATGTAGCGTCTGTTTTTAGAGCCTGTCGACACTAAAAGTGCTTGTTTAGCTCATCTTACTCTGAAGGAGTTTCTGAAGGCTTCAGACATGTTTTCCTGCCACAGATGCAATAAAGTCCGTGACCATTAATGATAAACAAGCTCAGAGTCTCCTGAAGTCTGCACTGCAGAAAGAAAGCTGGAAGAAAACCTGTCAAACAGAGCAGAATTACAGCCGGCAGAGACGATGAGCTCAGACGAAGATCAACAGAGCGGCGCGACGGTTACTCAGTCAGCTGGCCGGTAGCTCGCCCACCAATGAAGTGCTTCAGAGGTCCAGCTGAGTGCCCGTTTTGGAGGCTAAATGCTGTTAAAGTGTCAGATCTCACTGAAGAAGGGACAGGTTTTTAGTAAACTTTGTTTTATTGTTGTCATCACAGATTATGGTAACAGTAACTTTATCTTGCAGAGCTAAAACGAGCCTGACGGCCTCTCGTCTCCTCAGTGTGACTCAGGGAGGGGCTCCCTTCAAATAACACCTGAAAACAGTTTTTATGGACCTGATTCTATCTGAGGTCATCCTTTCATCACCCTCATCTTTATTTAATATTTATGTGATGTTGGTAGTTTTTTTCTGTCTTCACTTTTCTGATATTTGTCTTTGGCCTAAAGTTCCGTTCAAGTTTAGCTCTGTTTTAATTGGTGTTACATCAAAGTTATTATTATAGAGATGATAATTAACTGCGTTACCTGATAAGGTACGATGCTCTCGTGGGCCGTCCCCCAGCGCCTCGCCTCCTTCCCTGCATTCAGATAGTTAGCAGCAATATGGCTGAGACAGGAAACCTGAGAGAGAGAGAAGCTAGTGTTAATCTGACCCATCGTCACTCTCATTCCTGCTTTCTTTCCTCTCCGCGCTGCCGCCCTCAGCCCTGCAGCTTCACTGAATTTACAAGCGGCTGAAAAGCTGCCGACAGATTCCCGGAACTGCCGGGGAACGGATCGGCCTGGAAGTCTGGTTCCAAGCCGTCCTCTCTGCTTTCTGCTCTGTCACACCGACGCTCCTGACAAACAATAACAGCATGTTGTTCTTTTCACTGCGTTATGATGCTCTCTCACTCAGATGTGTTTAAAACCCCTGAAGTGCTGCTGGCTGGAAACTCCGACTGTAACCGCTCAGCAAACACTCAGGCTGACATGCTGTGAAGGTTTTGGATGCTTCGCTCACATCGACGAGTCCGGCCTCAGGCAGGAGGTGGCACACCTGGAGGGTTGATGCAGCTTCTCCACCACCACAGACATGTACACCTCCATCCTGAAGGACCTCACACTCTCAGCCAGAACCAGAATGTGGTTCCACCGCAGGTAAATGTGATGCACGTGACAATGACGATCCTTGAATCCTGCAGCTGCTGACTCTGCCACAGTGCCCACAAACATCAGTGCTTAAAATGGGTGGACTGCATCAGTTTGCACAATTGTTGAAAACAAAGTGTTTGCAGAGTACAACAAATGTAGAAAAAGATTCAAATAAGAGGAAGTTAGAGTCACAAACCAGCAAGAATCAAAGTGTGAAACTCGAAATTAGTTTATTTCACACCGATCCTACAGAAACTTTGGACCTGCTCTGCTTTTGTTCCACTAACAAGAAAAAACGGTCAAAAGTGTCTGCAGAGCAGCTGAGTCACGTGATGCTGCCATGAAACTGCAGCATCGTCCGTAAGTATTTGGACAGTCAGTCTGCTGAAAGCTGGAAATCTGCACTTCAATCACACCACGTGTCCCTGCACACACACGATTACACAGACTGTTTAATGTTATACTTTTTTTAAAGGAAGGAAGTGTGATGTCAGTCGGTGAGCTCAAGAAACCAAATACATGGTGTGCTGATCCCGTTTGGGAACGCTGTGGACTCAGGTGTTCAGGTGTTCTGATGGGACAGGAAAACATTCATTATGTTTATGGCCACCTGGCACATTAGAATAAAATGGCACAGCAGTGCTGCTCTCTCATCTGACTCCCAACAACATGATGAATCACACTGAGCAGGCACCGCTGTGAGACACACAGCAATCTGAGGCCTAAACTTGTGGGAATATTGGATTATTCCCTCCTGAGGTTACTGGCAGTTTTATTTAATCTTCCCAATTGAGTAATTGAGTCTGTTATTTCTGTAAAATTAGCAGCTCTCCCTGACTGCCTTTTCTTTTAATGAAAGCTTGAAGGACGAGAACCGTCCCCTCCTTGGACTGATGGTCTCCGGGAAGCTGTCCCTCAGGACGGCTCTGCTGAGGAGGTTCTTATCTTCACAAACTATTTTTCTGCATGACACTAATTTCCTCCGACACGCCACAACTGTTTCAAGCTGCACTTCAGACTCCTGACTCTTCAGCCTTTGGTGCGGAGCTGAAGCTTTTTTCAGGACCTGCAGACAGCTTGTAAAGGCGGCTCGTGACGATTCGATTTCCCCCGACGCCCAGACCAAACTCGGCTTAAACCCGTCCACATGGACTCGGATCAGCGCGGTGTGTGCGCTCATTGTTCGCTCTGCGGCCGGCGTGCCTGTGGTCGCAGCACTTCAGACAGGAATGCAGCGCAGTGGGATTTAAGTGGGGGATTGTGGGTATTTTATATGTAGCAGCCTCAAGAGCTGACCGCAAGGATCAAGACCTCACAGTCCTGCTAACCAATCACAGGCTGCATGCTACAGTTTGTGTTTGGAGTCATATTTTATCTGCATAGCAGTCCATCCCTCCATCTCTCATAATGAAGCCGCAGACTTCAGGTAACACTCTTCCTTTCATTTGTTAAATTTAAAGGTAGGAGTTTACGTCACTCTTTAAGAACGATCTCCATCCATAAAGGCCAAAAACCTTTGAAGAATGTCTTCATCGTTTTTATGTGACCATAAGATGTATGGAGGTCGCGGTCAGAGTCTCACTGAGGTCAGGCTTTGGTGGTCCTCCAGTGTGAGCCTGCAGTTTGTTGTTATGGCTGCTTTTATAATTCTTCTTGGCAGATCAACACCACGGAGCACTGAAGCTGTTCTGGTCCCACATGTGGACCAAACCTTGGTGAGACCCTTCATGTTGGTTCGTCTCTTTATTTTGCTACTTTGATCCACGTATTATCCAATCATCTGTCATCTACTGAGCGTCTCCGTCCATCACATCAGATTTTCACTCACAGATGACCCGACTGAGCTGCGTTACCCAGGCAGAAACAGCTGTTTCTTCACGCTTTGTTTCTAAACTCGGTCAGCAAACTGAGTTTCTCTCTGGAGGACCATAAAGTTCTGAAACGAGCTGTACTCGGTCGTGTCGCAGCGCCTTTCCCAGCCAGAGAGGTGAAAAGTGAGAATACAGCAAACATAAAACATGCTTTTAAAAGCAACACTGTCACACAAGCAGCATGTACTGACACTGCAAATCAAACGCACCCTGGGAGTCCCAAATACTTCAGGGTCCAAGAAGGACGCGGGATCCCATCCGTCTCCGAGTCCCGGGTGGTTTTGGGATTAAGAACCGTTTGGTTTGTTTAAACATTCAGAGAAACATGGATCAGTCTGTTTGGACTTTTCTGGATAAATCAGCTGCTTGTTTAAATACCTGCGTCTTCGTGGGACTCGCTACTGGTTCAGGTTCAGACACACACACACACACGGCCGCAGTGACACTTCTGCTTATCTGTACCGTCAGAAACACTCCACTGATCCGGGTGGACGCAGACATCTCATTTACCAGCTGACCCTGAACACAGCGCTGTGAACAGCTGCAGGTGATGTTTCAGGAGGTGTGGCCTCATTGTCAGGGCCGACATTTCTTTGATCATTTGTCCTGTTTTTAATTTGATAAATGGATTCATCTCCGGTGAGGTGGAGGAGCTGCGTTTTTTATTAAGGTACCATAAACACCACATCCTGATCTGCTGAAACTGCAGCAGATATCAGTTATTGATCTTCTATATCAGCACGGCCCTCCAGAGTGCAGTGGGTCGCTGCTCAGTGTGTGACTGTTGAACTGCTGCGCGCCTTCAGGTGATTTTACCTGTGATGACAGCAGGTTGCAGTCGATGTGAACTCCTCTCCCAGTTTTCTCCCGTTGCAGCAGGGCGGCCATGACGGCGCCGTGCGCGTACAGCCCCGTTGCCAAGTCTGTCATGGCCACTCCTGGACGCACCGGGTCGCCGCCCTGCCAGGAGAAACAGTGCATTATGGGAGATGAGACGGGGCTGATAGTCATGGTTAAATAAACACTGTTTTCACAAGCAGTCATATATTAGAGAAGAACATACAGTACTGTGCAAAAGTCTGAAGCCGCCTGGCAGGAAAAAGGGAAACAGCTGCAGCGATTTACTGAAGATTATGGGGCAACTACAAAGTTTACAGTCAGTATTTGGTGTGAGCGCCGTTATCCTTCAGCACAGTCTGAACTCTCTGAGCTCTCCAGGCTCCATCAGGATGCTCCCACACTGCTTCAGTGATGCTGAGGTCCGGGCTCTGAGGAGGCCGATCCAGGACTGATGTGTTCATCTGAGTGATTTTCTATCCAGGGATGCTTTTACTGCACTCGCAGTGTGTTTGGGATCACTTCCCCCTTTAAACAGGTAGACTGGCTGATTACAGGTTAGAAGACACCTGTGATGCTAATTACAGTATATATATATCAGTGTAACAGCATCCCTATGGCCAGCTTATTTTCAGACACTGCTTCATCCAGTTAGAAGCCTTTTTATGCTTGAACGAGTCAGAGTGAAGCAGCTGACTCAAAACCTTCGCACAGTACTGTAGAAAATAACTAAACACAAGGAAAATAACTAGTAAATCAAAGATAAGGTGTAAACTGCACTCAGCACTCTTCCTCTCATTTATGAGCAAGTTTCATGTACTTCTGCCAGGCTTTTATTGTGAAAGACAGAGGAAGAAGCACGGCACACGTGCAGAACAAACTGGGTTTGTGGCACAGACTGTCAGAGGCGTCCACGTTCCTCATACATTTCTTTACAACTTAGAGACACATTTTTATTGGCCCTGAAATGTTTGCATACTTTAAAAAAGAAAATAAGTCAGTGTTTAACACATTTACATTCCCAACTAAAATTAACAGCAAGCACATGCTGAACATTTTAGTGCAAAGTTCACACAGAGAGCAGCAAACAGGAGAGTCTGACCTCTGGCCCCGTGATGTGCATCATCCCAGACACGGCCGAGGCGATGGAGTCATACCCCGGACTCTGAGCGTGAGGACCAGTCTGACCATAACCTGAACACACACACACACACACACACACACACACACACACACACACACACATTACTGCCTCGGTGCCAGTGGGCTGGTTTCTCTCTGACCTGGGATGAATCACAGCAGGGAATCAAACCATTGGTCTCTGAGCGTCTCCTTTTCCAGGAAAACCACATTCCAGCTCCGTGTTGAGTCTGCAGCTCTGACTAAACAACAAGATTGATTTCCTAAAGAGTCTGAGCTCAAAGCTCTCTTTATATCAAAAAAATCCCACAAAGGCTTTGAAAACGATAAGCAGCCCCCCCGACAGCCTGAAAAACAGGGTCTCGCCCCGAGGACTGAGCGGAGGTTCACTGAAGTCCATCTGCACAGGATTCAGGACAAACAGTCCTTCAGGAGCGCGGGCTGTTAGGCTGCATGACGCGCACGTACGGTTTCTGTGCACATCGTACGCAGTCACAGATACTCTGATTCATACATCAGAGAAGATTATGATTCTCAGTCATTCAACAACGATCGTCAATGACTCTGAAAAGGATCAAAGCGTCTCCACTCGGACCCTCGTTTACCAAACAAACACGTTTTATTCAGTAACACCTGAAACAGCACCTGAGCCCAGAGAGCAGTACAACCTTTCCACACAGACTTCCTCACAACCAGGGGAGGCGCCCCCTGCTGGACATTAGAAAGAATGCAGGTTTTTTAGGCTTCACCTATTAAGCTATGTTCATATTTTATATATTTTTATGGACCTTTCTTTAATCTTAAAGAGCTGATGGACAATTTGGAACCGTTTCCAGGATTTATAGCAGCTGCGGACTCCACCTCCACCTCCAAACACCACAACTTCACCAAGTCAAGTTTGTGCTCCATTAAAACCTTCTGCTGCTTTCTCTGTCACCACACACTGATTCAGGACATCAGTCTGCTCAGACAGCTCATGATGACCAGACCATAAATCTGCCCACTGCATCCAGCTGCTGCAGCTTAATGAGGCCTCCTGGGTAATGTAGTTCTTTTTTTCCTCAATAAAGGACAGCAGGAGGAGGAGGAGGAGGAGGGTGGGATAAAGCTGGAGCAGACACAGAGAGACAGAAATGGGGACAAAGGACACAAACAGGAAATGGAAACAGAATAAAGTGAGGAAACCACAGCAGCCTCTGACTCGGTTTCAGCCCTAAAACGCTCTCACAGGTTGTTTCAGGATCATTTATGTGGCTTGTTTCAAGCTGTGCAAAAACACACATTTCTGCTGAGTTCCTCCACGACCCCTGCAGTATCCCATGCTGACCGTCATCACCCCCTTTGAAGGCCCAAGAAATCCACGAGCAGAGAGAGCTGTTTCGGTACTTTGTTTTATTTTGGGGGTTTTACAGGCTGTTGTTCTGCAGACTAGCTGCTCTCTGATGAATAGTTTGGACTGTAAAACATCTCTGAAGGCTCTCATCAGTCAGAGGGCCACAAAAGATGAACCTCCCCCAAAGACAGGCAGGAGAAATGTCTCACACTTAGCTGCACCTCTGATTTCCCAGCTTCTGCCTTCCTTTTATCAACTTTCATTCTTCTCTCCAGAGCACACCTCCACCTCTGCAGACTCTCCTCCACCTCTGCAGACTCTCCTCCACCTCTGCAGACTCTCCTCCACCTCTGCAGACTCTCCTCCACCTCTGCAGACTCTCCTCCACCTCTGTTCATCACCTCTGCAAACAAGAAGGGGCTCAGAGCAGATCCTTCATCTAATCCCACCCCCACCTTCAAGGCATCTGTCACTCCTGCACACCTCACCACCATCTCTGTCCTCATACATGTCCTGCACCACCCTCACATACTTCTGTGCTGCTCCTGATTTCCTCATGCAGTCCCACAGTTCCTGTCTCAGCACCCGCCTGCATCACATCTGCAGAGCTCCTTCTCAGCATGAAGCCCCACAGCTACTCACTGATCCCCTCTAATCTTAACCCAGCTTCCTCCCCCTGCAGTTACTACAGCTCTGCACGTCGGCCTTGTTCTTTACAGTAATCGACTGAATCGATCCACAGAGATGAGGCCTGTAAGAAGACAGCAGCAGGACGGTGTTTGTTCACTCTGTAACAAACACTGTGGCCTCCGGGGATGCTAGCAGGACTTTGCTTGTTAGTGTGGTGAGCCCGCAAGGTCACCGTCCTGATGTGCTTCTTCTTCTTTGGTTCTGTGTTGGCTGATTATCCCTCTGATCTACTGGAGAACCCTAAAAAGCAGCTGACAGAGGACTGTGTTTCTGCACAGCAGCCTCCATAAACCCAACATGTTCACCAGGTCCTCCGGTCTGCTGTTATAACGTGTATGTGAGGCGACTTCACCTCACAGCCTGCAGGGAGTCTGTGAGTACTGTGGAGTCTGCTGACACCTAGTGGTTTAAAAGCAGAACTGCAGGAGGTGGAGGCGTGTTTTCACAGCTCCTAAATCCATCAGTTCTGCTGTCTTTCTGTCAGAGATGTCCTCAAGTCATGTGACCTCAGTGGGCGGAGCCTACACTGCTTAATGTTTGATGTGGATACTAATGATCAATAAATGTGCTGATTGGAATCAAAGGAATGACTCGGACTGAATCTGTTCCTGCTTTTCTCTCATGTGGATCCAATCCAGAGCTCCAGCTTCTGCCATCCGCCTCTCATTAGTCTCCCAGCACAGCAGCTTTCCCATTAAAGCTCACTTTTCCTGCTCTGGCCGCCCCACATTATCCAGCTGCTGCTGCTTATCTTTAACAGGCCGTTAAAGGAGCCTCGGACACACCTGGAAACACGGATCGGAGACGTGAGAGGAGACGAACGACAGCTGGGAGAACAGACCCGAGCCGAGCTTCTCTGTGACTGAAAGCTTTGAATCAGACTCATTTTAATGAAGTCTTTCTGGGTTAAACTGGGCAGCGATGCAGCTTTTCCCAGCTTCACACTAAAGGTCCTGCACTCATGAGACTCACCTTTGACCTTTATATGGAAGCAGTTCAGCTTCTGGAGAGCACAAACATCTTTGAATTAATCTGATCAAATATTGTTGGGTAATTCCAATTTTTAAAACAGTCAACCAAATCTGGAAGAGCGGCCTGACCCCCCTCAGGATGGAGGGGCCTGAAACCAGCTGAAGCTCTGAGAAAAACCAGATACCTGTGATGGAGCAGTAGATGAGCCGTGGGTTCACTCCGCTCAGCTGCTCGTACCCTAAACCCATCTGATGGAGTTTCCCCGGCACGTAGTTTTCTAGCAGCACGTCGCACACTCCTGTGAGCTGAGACACAACGTGTGGATGATGAGACCGAACGCAGAAACAGAGCGAAGAGCAGCAAATGCGGTCGCTGCGTCGTACCTCCCGGATGATCTGCGCTCCTCTGGGATGTTTCAGGTCCACGGCGATACTCTGAAATCAGACCAAACACTGATGAAGATCAGAGGCTCAGAATCAGCTGAGTGATGGAGCGCTGACTCGGCGCTCTGCAGGCTCACACTCTAACCACACACAGACGGACCTTCTTGTTGCGGTTGACGCTGAGGAAATAGGCGCTCTCTGAGGACACAAACGGAGGACCCCAGGCTCTGGTGTCATCACCTGCACCTGTTCAACAGAACACACAAACACAGTCCCACAATACTTCACTCACAGCCGGGCAGAAACGAGGCTGAAAGCTCACCTGGCCTCTCCACTTTGATCACCTGGGCTCCCAGGTCTCCCAGGATCATGGTGGCAAATGGACCGGCCAGAACTCTGCAGACGTTTCAGTGAAACCCCCGTTAGCTCTAAACCTGCAAACTTCCCTGAACACTGAGTATTTCTGCAGGACTCAGACAGCAGCTCACCTCGTCAGGTCCAGGACTGTGACGCCCTCTAGTGGCCGATGGGTTTCTCCTGCAGAGAAGGAGAGTCAGCTTTGATTTTCTCATTGTGACGAGCCGCTCGGCCCCGCCTTCCTTAGGAGCAGCTCTCCTGCAGCATGGAGGGCTGTGGCTCATTTCCAATCAGTGACACTGGAACACCTGGGCCCAAGGTGTGCCAGTAAGTGCTCACAGCTCATTGGATGAGGGGCTCTCCTTCCTGAGACACTTGCTTGGATGTTGCGTTGCTTTCTTGCACTTGCCAACATTGCATATGTGATTTGTTCCCTCGTGCACTCGCTGACACTCCTGATTGTAGCGACTCCACACGTCATGACATCTGTGTGTGCGTCTCCCTTTGTTGTCGTGGCCCTGCGGCCCGCTTCCTCACACTCACCCTGACATAAAGACAGCCTTCAGGCTTCAAATAAGAACTTTAACAGTGGGCCCACTGCTGATCAGCTGTTCAATTAGAGGCAGGGCTCTGTGTTCCTGACTGAATATAAAATGAAACCACAGGTCAGCGTGACAGAAGAATGAAGTCACAGCATGAATGTTTTAAGTCCAGCAGAAGTGAAAAGCTGGTGGATTAAAAAGCAAAATAAGAGAAAAGCTTCACTGCATCCTGCACACCTGTCTGGGTGCTCACCTGTTCATCTGTTCAGGCTGAGCAGCTGAATCAAACTCAGAATGCTTTAAATCTGCTTTTACTGCAGCTGTGTGTGTCACTGTGGAAGACTGTTGCGTGTTTAAAGTGAAATAGTTGTTATACAGCAGGGTCTATTCAAGCTTCTGTTTAACCTCGCAGAAAGGGGGGGCACTTTTTGCCCCTGCTCGTACCTGTCCCCAGGTGGTGGTGCTGACAGATCACAGTGCGTGCTGCAGGCTCCTCTGAGCAGGCCTGCCTGGCACAGAGCGTGGCTCAGGAGGTGACCGTCTCAGTTCAGAGAGGCGGCACTGAAGCACCAAACTGACTTCTGTCAGTGTTTGATATTTCTGACACTTTATACTTCTGTTTCACTTCATGGTAGGAAAGCAAAAGGTTGCTGGAGCTTTTTAAATTCATTGTACACTCCCTGGACACTTTATTAGGTACACCTTGCTAGTACTGGGTTGGACCTGCTTTCATTCTTCATGACTCAGATTAAACACAATGCTGGAAAAGCTCCTCAGAGATGTTGGTCTATGCTGACATGACAGCATCACACAGCTGCTGCAGATTTGTTGGAAGAACATCCAACAAACACACACAGGACGTCCCAAAGGTGCTCCAGTGGACTGTGGAGGCCGTCTGAGCGCAGAGAACTCACTGTGAAACCAGTCTGAGATGATCTGAGCTCTGTGGCACGGAGTGTTATCCTGCCGGAAGCCGCCATCAGAAAGGGATGGACATGCGGCAGCACTCAGGTAGGCTGTGGGGTTTAAACAATGCTGAGCTGTGTGCCAAGAAAATATCCCCCACACCACGGGGCAGGATGGATCCATGCTCCATGCTGTTTACACCACAGACCCTGCACACATGGTCGGGTTCGACCATGTGTGCAGGGTCTGTGTGAACTGTAGCCTCAGTTTCCTGTTGTCAGCTCACAGGAGTGACACCCAGTGATGCTCTTCTGCTGCTGAGCATTCAGAGATGCTCTTCTGCAAACCTCGGTTGTAACGAGCAGTTATTTGAGTTAATTTTGCTTTCCTATCAGCTCGCAGCAGTCAGTCCATTCACCTCTGACACCAACAAGCCATTTTCTCCAGGACAGCTGCTGCTATAGTGTATAATGTATACAGTGTTTTGATATCTGTATAGAGTGTTTTGATGTAGATTTTATGTATATAGTGTTTTCTATTCTATTTTATTTCTTTATTTGTATTATTCATCCCTTCATTCTTCTGTGTACTGAGCTGCTGTAATGCACAAATTTCCCAGGATCATTAAAGTTTATCTTGTTTCCTCAGACTAATCCTGTGAGGGAAATCCCAGCAGATCAGGAGCTTCTGAGTCCCTAAAATCACCTTTCTTCATCATTCTGATGCTCAGTTTGACCTTCAGCAGCTCGTCATCGCTACATCTGCATGCCTAAATGCACTTCTGCCCTGTGATTGGCTGATTACATATTTGCCTTAATGCACCTTGAACAGGTGTACCTAATGAAGTGGCTGTTGAGTGCTTCAGACTGCAGCTTCTTCACTAAATGTGCAATGGAACAGTAAGAGCTTCAGGCTCCAGCTGAAGTAACGATCAGGTCTGAGGGATCAGGTGTGATGTTGAATTTACCGGAAGTGGAATAACTCTGGTCACCTTCACATATCTGAGTGGGACTTTGACCAACAGCTGATTAAAGTTCATGTGAGTCCTTTACCTGAGAGCAAACACTTCAGAACACGCAGGCTCCCGCTCCTGTAAGCACACCTGCACCGTCTGCTCACGTGAGCAGCTCTTTTATTTTACTGATCAGCTGATTGATCCCTGCCACAGAATAACGGGAGTGTTAGGCTAATATTAGCCAGCTAGCGTTAGCTCCGGGACGGTACCTGTCAGTGTGTTTGACTTCCACCGCCCGCCGGCCGCACACCTCAGCGGCGGATTCCTCTGCAGCAGCGATGGGAAACCGGCCGGACAGAGAGCCCCGACACAGCTTTTCAATATCCCGAGAGAAACCGACATCTTCCCACTTGTTAGCATCAAGCTACCGGAACCGCAGCAGTGCTTCCGGGCTGAGCTTTTCAAAGTAAAACTCGGAATGGACGGATTGCGTTCTGTACGGATTTTCAGAGCAGTTTGAGATGTTTAAATCGTAAATTTAGCTGTCTATATTTTAACAGACTTAGATTATATCATTTAGTTCCCTTTTTTGATAGTTTGCATATTCTATACAAACTTAAGTGATCCACAACATCAACAACACAACATATTTACTTATTTCCAAGAATATTATAAGCAGGTTGTTACAAGAATATGGCACCATGTTCATTTGTGAAAAGACGAGTTTCAAATTGTTAAACACGACTCCCAGAATGGGATTTATTGGTGGTATTAGGGGTGAGCTGGCAGGAAGGCTGATGAGACAAATAAAGAGAGACCTTTGACCTTAAACTTGTCCCTTGAAGCAGCTGTTAGACAAGACATAAAATATTCAAAAAAGTAACCAGAGACATGCTGAACAAGAATATCGGGGAGTTTGTAAAGAAACAAGCTGATTTATATTTTTCATGGATTTTTAAATACACAGAAGTGACAGGATGATGTGGAGTTTTTGGAAGGTAGTCATTTCAAAATGGTGCAGTCAGATTAGCTGAAAATGATGTCAGAGGCACCTGAGAACATGTTTAATGGGTACATTGTCGTGATTGCAGGAAACAATTTGTTTTGCATTTTCTATGTATTTTTGAGTATTTGCTGATGAAGCAGTGATTGTGGCCATATTTACTATTTCTAGGCTGCAAAAATTTCAAATTCCTACATTCATTTCACTTGAGGATGATTAATGATGTACTTGGGGGCAGGGTAAACAGGAATTTTAGGTTAATTGTTGATAACAGTTTGATTGGAGGTTTTTCACACAGTTATAACCATGTACCTACATATTATTGTATATAGATATCATAATGCCTTTGGCTTATCTAATAATTGTCTAATATTACCCAAATGTTGCAATACCCATTTGAAACTTGTCTTTTCACAAATAAACTTTGAGCATGGTGCCATATGCTTGTAACAACATGGTTATAATATTCTTGGAAATATTTAAATATGCCTGTATAGTGTTGTTTATGTTGTGTATAACTGTAGTTTGTATAAAATATGCAAACTATCAAAAAAGGGCACTAAATCATATTATCTAACTGTGTTATGTAGATAGCTAAAGTTACGAGGTGCACCTAAAGGCACCATGGGTTGAACCGCTGATGTAGATGCGCAATTTATTTCCAAGTGCAGAAGGCGTGAGTCCGGTGAAATCCCAGATGGCTGAATGAAGATCAATAACAGCCACTTCAGACTGTCTCAGTCTGTGAGACATGAAGCAAAGATGGAAACGTTTAGATGGACTCTGAGTTCCCGCTTCGTGTTACTGTCTATAGAAACATTATTCTGCTTACCAGTGGGAAGCAGCAACATTTCCAGATCCCTCTGAACGCCTCATGCAAAGCAGATGAAAATACCTGATCAGGTGATCCGTGACAGCAGAATTGGCGGTTATTTCAGACTCCATTTGGAGCAGGAGGAGGGTTAACACAACGTTGCTGCTTTTCTGTCACTGAGGACTGCAGCCGGAAGAAAGGTCAGAGTTCACAGCTTTCTGACCGCCGAGCGTGGGGTTCGCCTCTGAGAATGGCTGGAGTCCCGATGGAGACCGAGGAGCACCGAGGAGAGCCTGCAGAACCCTGCTGTCTGTCTGCGTGGAGCAGATGTTCTCAAGAAGAACCTCCATACTTCAGCGAAGAACCGGAACCCTCAGAGTTAAAGTAAGAGAACCTGTCAGAGAGTGATTCCCATCCTCCGAGCCTTTAGCACAGCTGTGTGTTCACAGGGCACCGAGCTACGTTTATGTAACAAGGCACGCGCGAGGAAAAACATAATCCGAGCAAATAATTTAATCTCGCGAGCTCGTTCATTCCTCGTGCGCAAATTCAGCAACCTGCGTGCGCGGAACTCAGCAGCCACGCGCGTAAAGGAGCCACGGCGCACACATGTGTCTGCTGTGCGCGCGCTGCTGCAGTTTCACGCGCGCAGGCCACAGAAACGCCACACCTGCGGGCTGTTTTCACTGATACAATGTTTCTTATTGTTTTAGTTCATATTTACAAAATCTTCATAGTGTTGATAAAGACACTAAGAGCTGTTTGTGGCACTGAGATCTGTGTTATTAGTTTCCATAAACAGTGAACAAACACGCTGATTATCAGCTTCTTACAGCTGTGGCAGCAGAATCCTATCCTAAATCATATACTTATATAAATATACTAATACTACAGTATATGTACATTCTGTAAAAATAAACCTTTTACTAAAGTAAAAATGTTCTGCATTAAAATATATCCGACTCTAATTTATAAATATTTTATATTAATCTAATTCTGCTAAGTAGGAGTAAGGCATTAAATGGAGTTCAAATTAAATATTTGCCGGTGTATCTTTTTTGAAAGAGTTGGTCTGTGTAATGTAGCCTGCTGTCCTGATGGTGTGCTGACCCGCTGCCAGTTTAACTACTGTGTGGCTCACTGAGCTGATTTATCACTGGCTTCACTTTAATACTGAAACGTGTTCAAAGCTGAAGAAGTGTGCAGCACGTTTTGAAGCTTCATCCAGTCCTGGTGCAGTTACACGTGTGCTGCAGACTGAGCAGCTCTTTGCAGGCTTATTTCTCTGTTTTGGCCAAACTTATAATTTCTGGATCCCAGCACACGATTTCTTTGGAGGATCAGGAAAGTGATGCTGTACAACAGATTAACGGGTCAGGAGTGCAGAGCCTTGAGAACTCTGAATAAAACTGCAGGATTCATTCAGCATTTCCAGCACAAAACAATGACTGCTGACAGTTAATTCATCAAACTTTATTTTCTAAATTGTACATAAATACAGTTTAAAACAGCTCTTATTGTCATTGTGTGACTCGATTTAACGCAGTAACCCAAACTGTTCATCAAAGTGACCAATCACATTAAGCTCCGCCCACACCGTCAAAAGTCAGTTGATTGGAGGAGGATTGAGCAGCAGCGTGGACGTGTGGCTGCTGAGTGCTGTGTGTGTGCAGGTTGTTGGATTTAAGTGTGAGGAATGAATCTTCGCGCCTGCTCAGATTATGTTTGTGCTCACATGTGAATGTTGACATGAATGTAGTTCCATACAATTACTCTACAGAGAGGCCTCCTAGAGCAACATCAGCCAGGAAAATGCTCCGTGCTGACACATCAGCAGTCAATGTTTTCATTCAGCTTCATTCTGTTTTCCATTGTTTTTGTCCATTGATTTCACTTTTCTGCAGGAGATCGTTTGACAAAATCACATTCGATCATTTCAGTGTCTGATGTGAATGAAAGCATGTTTGTGTTTGCAGAGGTCAGAGGTTACCGTCTCTGGTGTCTGCGAGGAGTGACTGGTCTAAAGAAGAACCTCCATATCTCAGAGGTGAACCTGGACCCTCAGACAAAAAGTAAGAAGCAGTTTGACTCTTGAATAACCACAGAGCAGGTTGAGGGTCCTCAGGATATCTCTCCATTATCTGGATCACTCACTGTAACACTGGCAGTGAGGCAGACAGCAGAGGTTAAAGCTGGTTATCGGCTCACTAAATCAACACAGGGTTTATCGGTCTGCAGCACTGGCAGCATCTGACCAATCAGAAACATGGACAGGTCTGCTGACAGCACAGAAACGGGTCTTATGAAGGAAGATAAAACTCATATTAGAAAAATATAAAGAGGTCAAACACAGAATATAGACTGTGAAGGAATATTAAATAATATTATTATATTTTAAGGCTGTGTGTGTGTCTGTCTGTGTGTGTGTGTTTGCTATTTCAGCCTTTGTGTCTCTTTGCGTGTTCGTTTTAATCGAAACAGGAATGGAAAACAAAACAAACAGAAACAGGAATAAGGAGTCATTATTAAATTTAATAAAGCCATTTTCAGTTTTACAGATCGATCTGGGTCAGACCACATGCCAAGAGATGGCATGCAGTACTGGCCAATTCTTCATGCAACTTACAGATTGATATAGTCAACATATCAGTCTTGATAACGTCATTTACAAAAACAGAGTGGGAAAAACAGAAAACTGCAAAAACAACGTAACCTCGGTGTCTCCTTCTTATCATTGTTTGGTCTTCATCATTATACAGCCAGAACACGAAGTTCATGGTTACACAGAACATTTATGCTTCTGCATTTGGTTTCTTCAGGCAAAGACAATATTCTCAAAAAATGGATGTGTATGTAAGCAAATGTA
>VUQM01093457.1:2131-15320 GCA_015108615.1 Australoheros scitulus
GTAAGGAAACATAATTGATTCATTGATGACGCTCAGTCACTGAGCTGGTTGATCTCCTGCATGTTTGTGCTGAAGCATCAGCAGCTCAGAGACCTGCAGCGGGGGTCAAACGTGTCGTCACCTCTTTTTCCATCATTAACATAAACAGGGTTAATTACCTTTGCTGGATTTCATGTTGCAGATGTATTATTGTTCATTAAATCCAGTGGTATCCTCTAAACACGTGTGATGGTTACAAAATTACTGTAAATAATGTCATTTTATCAGGAAGCTCATTCAGGAGCTGCTTTCACATCATTTTCCTGCCAACATGAGCAGTTAATAAAGCTGGAGTTTTATTTACCATAAACTGTTTGTCTTTACAAAAACTATGTATTAAAAGTTCTGTGAGGATCTTTTGGAAATGTTAGAAGTGATAAAGTGGGAATTCAGAGGTTTCCTTCCAAAGCTGCAGAAGTTTCCTCAACATGTCAGAAGGTTTCTCCTGCCCGGCGATCAGGAGGAGCCTGTGTTTGTGTCAGTTACAACTTTTTCTATCAACACAAAAATCCAGTTTTCAAACTGCAGCCTGTGAACTTCTCTGGAAAACTTTGCAAAGGCATCGAAACATGATGATCTGTGCCCACAAACTACACAACAGCTTCAGGTCACACACAGACACACACAGAGCATCTGTTACACAATGCTACAAAAACTGAAAACACTGCCATGAAACTAAAGTGGCTGTCGTACAATTTTAGAAAAAAAAGTGACTTTCAGCTGCTTCTTTATTCACGACGAGTCACCACAGCGGCTCGCTCCATGTTGGATGTTTTCCTCCTCGTACCCTCCCTGATCCGACCTGCAGGGATCTGTGTCTCCTCCCAGGACCAAACTGCTTTTTTTGGCAGCTGAACTTACAGTCTGAACAAACTGTTCACTCTGTGCTTTCCTCAGAAACACAGGAAACACAAACAGATGTAGCAAATGTGTTTGATATGTGCTGCATGTCTCTGAGTCTCTCCTGCATATGAATCAAGTCAACCTGAAGTGTGAGGAAACCTTCATGAGTGAATCAGCCTGAGAGACCCAGAACTCACGTTGTTGCTCCATAAACAAACACAGTAAAATGCTCAGATTTCCACTGAATTCACAGCTGTTGTGTCTCAGTGGCTCCATCCACTGCTGCTTTCAGCCGTTATCAGACCTCAGCCAGCAGGAGCTTCTGTAACAACAACATCTGTACATCTGTACATCTGTAACAAGTGTGAACATTTGTGTGAAATCATGTTTAACTTCAGCCTCGTGTGAGCAAATGTGTGTTTCAGTGAGTGTGTTTGGAGTGTTTGAGAAACATTAAATGATCTGCAGACTGAGTCTGAGTGAAAACTGCTCAAATTTTCCACTAATGATTCCACACTGAGCATCCACAGAGTCTCAGCAAATCAGAAGAGCTGAAGCCTGTGAAACAGGATTTGGTTTATCCAGGTGACTTCAGGGTTAACCGTAGATTAGAGAGCACAAGTCATGGAATCATCACCTGCTGGCCAAGTTCTCCTAAAAACAGGATCCGGCATTCCCAGAAGTTCCTCAGCAGGTCCAGAGAGTCACATCTCAGTTCTTCACTGTGAAACTGCACCTGAGCTACAACTGAATCAAACATTCATTCATATAATAACAATTATGGGCCTCTGTGTTGATGTGATATTGATGAGGGTGCTGATACCTTCAGGGTTTCTGTGGGAGTTTCTGGCTTCAGACGGGCTGAAAGGTTTTAATGCAAGAGGTGTTTTCCACAGACACACACACACACTCATCCAGCTGCCCTGCCTGCAGCAGCTGCCGTTTGTGTGTTTTGTGTTTAACCTCTTCATATTTTCTAAAGTGAGACTTTTATCTTCCTGTGTGGGAGCAGCGGCTCTGCCTCAGCACACCGACCCCTGACTGTGATTGGTCCGATGATGATCCTCCTTCATGTAAACTGATAAATCCTGGGTTAACTTTAATGAGATGATGACCACCTTCATGTGACCACTTAGCCCTGCAGTACAAAGCAAGTTTAGCATAAACAGCGTATCTTTCACACACACACACACACACACACACACACACACACACACACACACACACACACACACACACACCCCACCCCTGACAGTGAGGATGAGCTCACATGAAGCGTCACCAGCTCACTAAGGTAGCTCAGTTTTTCCTGGTCCAGGTATGAGTGTGTTCACAGAGGTGGTGATGACAACATGTGACCGCTCACACTGATGAGTGTCCCGGCTGTACGGCTGATTTATAAACTATAATTTTAGAGAAATATGAAGCGGTTACACACAGAATACAGAATGACAATAACACAGCTGCTCCACATAAATCAGTGATGTGAGATTAAGAAAAATTCACTGGATAGTTTTTAGCATCGTCAGCGCTGAATGAATCTGAGCACTTTAATCACTTTGGTCAGTGAGACTGGAAAAGAGCCGCTAAGTTAATAACATGTCATTTATTTGAAATAATAAAAACTGTGTGTTAAGAAACGTATCAAAATCATTATAACACAGGAGGATCTGCAGGATTGTGATTATTTTATGAAATGAATCTTTAAAAGACAGTTTTAGTTTTTATTCTCTGAGCTGCAGCCTCGGTGCAGTTTAAAGGTCTGAGAGTAACTAAAGAATAAATAGTTTCTGTTTCTAACTGATCATCAGGGAAACACAAAGACTTTAGACCCTCCTGCTGTCGGCACACAGAGGTCTGAGGGATCTTCCAGGAATGCTGAGGCTATTTTCAGGAGAAGTTGGTCAGTAGGCGCTGATTTCATACCTAAATAACTTCGGTGCAGGCTCGGTTCACAGCATAAGTTACCAAAGTAATCAATAAGAAGTGAACCACCTTCACAGCACCTCTGGTTGCCCATGTCAGGGTAAGTGAAGCCAGATAATGTAAAGCTATCCTGGGTTTGTTGAACTTGCCTGGGCACAACAGGGCGGGGGCTTAATTCAAGGACATTTCATTGAATCTCAGTGTGGATCCCAGGGAGGAAGTTTAAGGTTCTTTGGAGGAGCAGGAACTGAGAGTGGGAGGGCAGGACTTGTCGAGGCTAAACAAAGAGCTGCAGGCTGGTACGTGTGGAGCTGCAGAGCACATGGAAGACAAAGCAGAGAGCTGAACATGGAGCCTGAACTCCTCCATCACTCCTGCTGACAGAAAATACTCTGTGAGAGAGCCGGCTGATTATTTGATGAGTGTCAGGTGTGCATCCTGAATCTGAGAAGCAGAGCAGCTACACACACACACTCACACACACACACTGAATGCACTGGGACAGTTTAGCGTGGAGCGTAATGACGTTCATGCAGCAGTTATCTGAGTGTTCCTCTCTCTGTTCTCTGAAACCAAACAAATAAAAAAAAAAACAGCACGTTTACAACAGATTAAAACTGCTGGACTGTATAAATTTAATTGGTAGGAAATGTGATACGTGACCCATTTTCCTGTCACCAATTAATGAGTAACGACTATATTTAATATGCTGAGAAAAAGCCCCCACAGATTTTTTCCTGGTAGGTGGGAACGTCAGACCATGTGACAAAACCACCAATGACTAATGGGATTTAAGGGCTGGAAGGATAAAAAATACAGTCACTGGATTTCTAAAAATCATAAAACAAAGCACGTTTTATTAAACTGAAGCTTATTTTGAATCCAGAGGTTCTCAGACAGCTCTGAGCTAACACAGGTATGTTTTAAAAGGATCCACAGGCCCAGTTCGTTCTGCTGGAACAGAGTCATTTAGTCCTGATGGCAAACATTCAAAGATGAGAGGGAAGCACATCCTCATTTCTCCAAATTATTCAAATCATGTCAACAAATATACCAACATTTCAGCAAAGTGGGCATGTTCTAACTGACAAATATCAATTTATCAATATCAGTCATTTATTATTACCAATTTCAATGATAACCCCCCCCCTCCCAACCCTGAACTGGAAAAGCAGAAGAAAACGGATGGATGGACAGACAGGTGGGTGGAATTTCAATAATAATATCAAATATAAATTTTCTCCTCCTCCTGACATTTTGCCACCTTGTTAGCAGCACGGTGGCGTGGTGGTTAGCACTGCTGCCTCACAGCTACAATAACATCTAGAAGGTCTGGGTTCGATTCCACTGTGGCCCGGGCCTCTCTCTCTGTGGAGTGTGCATGTTCTCCTGTGTTTGTGTGCGTCCCACAGTCCAAAGACATGAAGTTACCTGCCTCTGAATTGCCCATAGGTGTGAATGGTTGTCTGTGTTGGCCCTGTGACAGGCTGGCGACCTGTACCTGCCTCTCGCCCTATGACAGCTGGGATAGGCTCCAGCCCCCCCGTGACCCTGAACAGGATAAGCAGATGGATGGATGTTACTTTTGGGTATTGAACATGTGAACGATGCATATCTGTGACCCAGCACTACAAAGTAATATTGTTTGACTGGTTTTGACTCTTTTTAAGATCTTTCTTTGAAATAAAGTTTTGTGAGTTACATTTTTACTGTTGAGGATTCAACACTGGGATTATTTCTCAGTCATTAACAGGAATTAGCCATGTTTGCACACTTGCTGCTGTGTGGGAGGAGGTGGTAAAAATATGTCTGCGTGGGTTCTTAGTCATCCAGGTCGTGGCAGTCTAACGTGAGCCGAAGGCAGTTGGACTTCTTCAGATGTTTCATCCAGAAGGCTCCTTCAGGTCTAAAGGCTGATTGACTTGGTTTGAGGTGTTGTCCCTCCCGACCATCATGTGAGTTGTTCTGGTCACATGTGCTGAGGTATGAAGCACCTGGGACGGGATCTGAAGACTAAGTGGCCGGTAGTTGGTGTACAGTGGACACAGGTGGCCTCCTTTCTCTTCTATTCTCTGTCCGAAACATGAACATCTGCATCCTGAAAAGAGCGTCGTTCTCTCTTTAGTGCAAAGATGCAGCCTCGCTCTGAGGAGCTGGCTCCTCTCTGCTGTGAAAAGGTCAGAGTGCTTCTTGACTGCACAGCATACATTCATCATATTCAGCATATTCAGCGTGTGCTTGGAGGCTGCTTTTTGTCTCAGGGTGATGCTGGATCTGAACTTCACGGAGATGTCATGCTTGGAGTCTAGCTATGAGAATCATGTGACCACTCCATCATCACAGTGCAACACAAAGACAGTTAAACTTCAGGGATGTCAGTCTGTGTGATGGAAGCATAATCCATCTCACCTGCACAGGTGCTGTCAGCACATCTCCCACTGAAGGCTGTCAGACTGTCCTGCCAGTTTGTTTCTGACAGTCGGATCACAAACCCTGGAGCTGACTCCGTCCTCCTGCTGCTCCTCCTCACACCAACCTGCAGATGTTAGTCCAGCTGCTGGGTTCTCCCCATCCAGCTCTCCTCGTGTAGCAGCCCACCTTCAGGTATCTCCTCCACGCTGTTGAGACTGCGCCGGGAGACGCAGCAGCTCGTACAGATGTGACTTGCTGGAGGAGCTGGAACACCTGTGCTGCCTAAATGGGCTGCAGGTACTGTTTCAGGCTACCTGTAGTGTTACCTGAAACCTGCGCAGGTGAAACAGATCCTGAACAGAGTGAGCTCCCTGAAGTTTAAAATGACCTGTGTTATACTCTGATGGTCCTTTATTATTTTAGCAATGATAACGATGTTATCATATTACATAAATAATACAAAGATTGATATAAAGTGCCTTCATGGCATGAAGTGGAACTGATTGAATTAATGATCCTGGTGACTAGAGTGGTAAAACTGTGCCCTCATGTATTTTCAGTTGTATTTCTATAGCCTGATAATAATGAATTACAATAGTCCAGCCTGGGAGAAATAAATGTATCAATTAGCTTCAGTTCATTGTGCTGCATTAATGGGTTAAATCCTGATCATTTCCTGAATTTTATTCTTTATAACTCATCAGTGGGGATATTTCTGTTCACCTTCTACTATTAAAAACACATGTTGCACTTTTCATACCCGGATCTTAAGGCTGGGATATGTGCAGTGATCGGCTCTCATTCCTCTGTGTGTCTGTGGATATATGGATACATAAGACCATGTAGCACAAGATGAAAGACCAATTAATTCAGCGCTTTTAGGAGACCCTGTCATAGCTCGGGGGCCCCTTAAATGGTAACCCACTTTCAGACCACTTATGGAGCCGGCTGTGCCAACGCAGAGTCAAAGCCAAATGATTAATGATGTTATTAAACAGTTTAGAGAGGTTGTGTGTTCTTCTAGCTGGAGCCAATTGAGAGCGATTTTTGAGGTGATACAATGTAGCGGAACGAAGCGAAGCGTGTGTGCACGACTGTGGGTGGAAAAATGTTGCTTTGTGAATGTGTGCGCGCAGGCTGAGTGTCTTCACTGTCTTCAGTCAGTGAGGCGTACGTGTGGGGAAAGTTGACGAAGGTGTGCGCATGACTGTGTGTTAGTGGGTGGATAGGTGTGTGTCTATGTGTGCACTAGAAACAGAGAAAGGCACACGCAAAGGTCAAACTGGGGACAGGTGGAAAGAAGGCAGTAAGCTAGAATCTCATTTCCTGTCAGCTGAAGGGGAGAAAGAGTGAGAGATGGAGAGGAGGGGGGAGGAGAAGGGGGAGAAAACGAGAGACAGAAGAATGTCATCGATTGAATTTGGCATGAAGGAAGAGAAAAGGTGAACAAAAGGCAGAGAGAGTGAGATAATATCGAAATGTTAGGATGGAGAGGAGAGGAGAGGAGAGGAGAGGAGAGGAGAAGAGAGGAGAGGAGAGGAGAGGAGGCATAAAGAAGGAAGACAGAAAAGCAGATGACTGAGACAAAAGGAGAGAGAAAACAATGAGAGAGAGAGATCTGAGATAAACGAGAAAATGAGGAGGTAAAAAGAAGAGAAAGCAGGAGAAGAATGAAAACATCAGCGGGAGAGGAATGGGGAAGAGAACAGATGAAAGGGAAGAAGGAGAGAGAAGGTGAAGGGAAACAACAACATGAAAAGGGCGGCAGGAGATGAAAGTGAGGAGGGAAAAACGGAGTAAAAAGGGAGAGTGGTGATAAAGAGAGACAATAAGAAGAGAGAAACTCCGAGATGAAAGAAGAGAAGAGAACGAAATGTGAAAGTGAGAGGCTATTGGGACAAATCGACAGCTGCTCCTGAGATCCTGTTAGGGCTCTCACACACACACACACACACACACACACTCACACACACACACACACACACACTTAACTACACACAGCGCAGACATTCAGCACCAGTGTGCAGACAAACACGCCTCATTGCTTTTCAGCTGGCTGCATACTATAGACATAAATTGGAAACTCACATTTCACACAGAGATGATGCAGTCATGCACGCACGCACACACACACACACACACACACACACAGACACACACGATGCATGCAAACATTTACACCTTCAAACAGAGACGCATCTTTCTCAAACATAAAAGGAGAAGCAGGATCAGCTCAGACATGAACAACACGCTGAAGCTGCAGCGGTCTGTTCAGTATCCTCTGAATGAGGAGACAATGGCAGGAAGTTGAACTCGTGATCCATTAAAACCGTTTAGATGCAACCTTCACCGCCTCCCTCCAACCAACGCCTCCCACTGCTCACTCCACTCACAAACGTTCAAACTGCCATCAGCTGCACTCTCGGAGAGGAATAATAAAAACTCTGATTTCCATTCTGGCTGAAATGTGCAGGGAGTGGCTCCACGCATTGTTTCACTGAGTTCATCCTCACGCCGGGACAGCACTGCCCCCTGCTGCTCCACAAGGAAACAGCAGCTAAAACCGGTTTGGTGTCGGCTGTTTTTATGAAGCGCACTTTAAAACATTCAACGCCTGGAGCTTCTCACTGGTTTTACACACTGAAGCTGGTTTTATTCTGCCACTCAGACCGAAACAACAGCTGGAGGCTAGAGTATGAAAAAATAATAAAGATGATGTCATCAGAGTCGTTTGTTTTGTAAAGAAACTGAAGGTGTGCAGTTAGAAAGAAGCAGCATTTACTCACAGATGCTTTGTTTATGGAGCGCTCTGAGTAAAAAGGATTCATTGCATTTTACAACTTCAGCAGTGCATCAGTGATGTTCTCCCTACAGCTGTAACACTCAGACAGGCATTAAAAATTCAGCACATCTGTGGTGTCAGAATAAATGGATGTGTCCAATCCACCTGACAGTGTGTAACAAGTCGATTTTTACATTAATGCTGCAAACTTAAAAGTCTGTTAAATCCAGCACATTCTCAGCCCACAGCACCAGGAAGTGTCATTCTGTCACATGATGCTGGCCCATCTGTGCCCCCCCCACACACACGGCTGAGGCCGAGACCCACCGCTGCACATCACTACAAAGAGCTGCACGTGTCGCCTTTGGAAGCAGAGGCAGTGTCAGAAGGTGGTGAGCCAATGATCAGCATCACTGGGTAGATCTGAGAACGCTGGGGCTCCGATACAGACTCACAACTGTCAAACATACAGGAAAAAATGTAAATATGCACCTTAAAAATATAACTTACAATTCAATGTAAACAGTGAGGATTTTTATGGGGATCCATTTGTAACGATCTGGGAGTGACACACCAATCTGACCCAGAGGGACACACACACACACACACACACACACACGTGTGTCAGAGCATACTTTGTGTCATTTAGAGAAGTCAAAACAGCAGTTTGTGATCATCAGAGAACAAAAACAGGCTGAAAAGTTTTTATTAAAGATGTAATCATCCTGAACTACAAGTATGCACACTATTGCAGTATATGATGTACCTGTACTGCACGTATGCGCTGTACTACAGTATATAATCTACCTGTACTACAAATATGCACAGTACTACAGTACATAATGTACACAGCAGTACAAATACACACAGTACTACAGTACATAATGTACACAGCAGTACAAATACACACAGTACTACAGTATATAATCTACCTGTACTACAAATACACACAGTACTACAGTATATAATCTACCTGTACTACAAATACACACAGTACTACAGTACATAATGTACACAGCAGTACAAATACGCACAGTACTACAGTGTATAATTATCTGATGGGAGTTTTCCATCAGGAGCTGAATCCCAGGTTCTCCCGGAGGAGCGCCCTGCTGAGGGAAAATGAGCGTGTGAGGTTGAGGAGTTCGTACTTCCTGCTTCCATCTCAATGTGACCTCTCCTTTTCCCGATGGGAAGCACGATGGGAGCGCCCTGCGTTGCTGCTGTTGGAGGCTGCGTGCACACGTGTGCCCCCACCTCAGCCTCGCTCCGCTTCACGAGGGCAGAGAAGGTGTCGGCACTTATTACAGGATGGAGGGCCGGCCGGTTTCTTGGAACTCCTCGATGTTCAAGTAAATAAGAGGAGAGAAAGCATGTTGCTATGGAAACAGCTCCGACAAATGTAATTGTCTCCCTGCGTGTCTGCGGGTCGAGGCTGCGGGCATTTCAGCTCCACCAGCTCTCCATCGCCTCCACATCTCCCCGCTGGCCTCCCAGCGTATCACAGGGTTCCTGCAGCCGCGACTTACTAATAAGCTGCGTGATTCCATAACCTGAGTGTGCTCATGCTGCACCTTTACATTATATTACAGGCATCTTAAAAAAAAAATTTTGATATTATTTTTTATTCTTAGCCTCAGATATAGATGGTTCATCATTCTGGGTTATATTTGAATCAGTGGGTAATTGCTCCTTTCTTAAACAGTGGGTTAAATTAATTGAGGTTGGCCTTTATGATGGCTCATTACTCAACAACAAACTGTCACATCAGTGGAAAGCTGAGGGGTTTTCTGCTAATCACACAGAAACTCTGGTGATGGAGAGCAAAACAAACAGCACAGACTGAAAGTGAAACTTGAAGTGTTTCTAAAATTAGTTTCGATATGTTCGAGGTTAACGAGGAGTCAAGAGTCAACAAGTGGAATGAGGACAGATTACAACAAGCTTCATAAATGCAGACAATTCTGCAGCTGCGCAGCACAACGGGACAGAACTAATCCTTCATATCCTCGTTGTTTGGACTGTCATAACACAACTGCAGCCAGTCGAGTGTGACGGCTCATTTTAGTCATCAGCATCGAGGTTGTTGATGTGTCGACTGATTCTAGGAAACAATGAAGAGTTTATGTTGAAGGCTCAGCATCGTTCTACAAGCATTACTAATGGAAATGATCCTAAACTGGAACTGTGAGCGGTTTCTCACGATCTCTGTGTGTGTGTGTGTGTGTGTGTGTGTGTGTGTGTGTGTGTGTGTGTGTGTGTGTGTGTGTGTGTGTGTGTGTGTGTGTTTGCAGCTGCACTGATTGATGTGTTTGTTTATGAGCTGCTGACTTCGTTCTGCTGAGTTCATCTTTGTGCGAGTTGTGAGGCTGAACTTTGTGGTTGTGTATTGTGTGAATTACACAGTATACTGAAGGCATTTCCATGTGTCAGAGTCCAACAGATTCAGACTCGCTGAGCTCTTCAAGCAGGAACATCAAAGTCTGCACTGCTGTCAAAGGAGCTTCACCTCTTTGTGGCTTCTGTAGATTCACTCCATGAGGACCCACTCGAGAATGATGTAATCTCTGCAGAGGTATTCTGCTGATTCTGAGCTGGAGAGGGAGGAGGCCACTGAACTTTGCTTTGTGACATGGAGCTTCATTATGGAGGGAGCATCCTTCAGAAGACGGGCCTGCAGCCATAAAGGGATGCACCTGGAGGCCGTCCTCAGAATTGGCCGTGGCTTTTAAATGATGATTTATTGGCCTCAACAGGCAGAAAGCCTGCCAAGAAAACCCTCCCCTCATCACTGCACCACCACCCAGGACTGTTGACACCACACAGGTGGAGTCCAGAGATTAATGCCGTTAAAGCAAAGATTCATCTGAGCTGTCTTTCCTGTTTTTGGTGGGAGTGTAGCTGCTGCAGCCGCGCCTCTCTGCTCCCAGCTGACTGAAGGGATAAACTAACCCAATCAATTATGCATGCATGATTATATCTGCTGCACTGCTGCTGCGTGATTGGCTGATTGCATAATCATGCAGGTAAGCAGGTGTGCAGCTGTTTGTCTAGCGCAGGGGTCGGCAACCCGTACTCCGGAAAGAGCCACTTAAACCCGGTTTACACGGAAAAGCCGCAAATACTACCGGAAGCCGGTAGCCGCTTCCGGTAGCGGTTACCGCGAGTGACACATATATTGAGAAACTAAAATAAAGAAATAAATCAAATGATTTTATTTTAATATTTCAAGATCACACTAATGTTACAATGTAAAACTACAACAAAAACCGAACTGAGAAAAATAAAATGCACTTCAACTTATAATTTACTTCCAGGAGCCACACAGAGCCGCACATTAAGCCTGGATGAGCCGCCTGTGGCTCCGGAGCCGCATGTTGCCGACCCCTGGTCTAGTGTCTGATTCATATGGAGACACAACTCATACCCTCTGCTTTGATTACATGCTGTATCTATAAATGTCCTTCCTGCCCCACGTTTGTTCTTTCTGTACAGGCCCCAGTAAACGTGACGTTATTGAAACGATACTGAGGATAATGAGCGCCGTCATCAACGTTAAAGAGGTCCAATGACATCTGAACCCAACTGATCAGCAGTGTGTTGGACACCAGCTCCACCATCCAATCACAGTGAGGGCTTCTTTAGGGTATAATGGAGCTCAGTCTTAACAGGATGTCTCTGCAGTGGGAGGAAGCCTGAGTAGTTTACATCCTGTCGGTGTGACCTCCTTAGTGTTGTGTATCATATGCGTGTGTGTGTGTTTTTGTTCCATGTTGAGCTCGTCTGAGCCACCAAACATGAATCACTGTAAGCACTAATATGAGCTCATGTATGGAAACTCAGATAAGACGCATCATTATGAAGCAAAAATAAAGTAAAAAAATGAGATAATGGCTTCAATTATGAGGACGTTTCCTTTGTGTGCTGAATCACGCGCCTCTATTATTGTTTCAGAGGAAACAACAACAGTGGAAATAATAAGCAGATATTTCACATCTCTGCTTGAGATCAGACGTTTTCCCTTTTTTCCCGCTAACAGCACAAAAGACCGGCGGAAAAACAAAATGTAAATTTCTAATATCAATGTTTCATCAGTCACGACTGAGCTGGATGCATGAGACTCTCTAATAAAGCCAACGCGTTTCTGAGCACAGCCGCTTTCTTCCCAAAACAAAGATTTCTCTGGAAGAGAAAAAGTGCAGCTGTGGAGATAAAACACGAGTCTCTGAATTTTCTTTATTTCCTCACAGATAACTTTGATGTAACCAGAATTATGACAAACGGTTTCATTGTGTCGAAGCGCAGAAACCAAAATGTTTTAATACGATAAAGTAAAAAAGGCTGAAAGCTTCTGGTGCAAACCTCACACCGACCCGTGTGTCTGATGAAGCAGATCTGCAGACGGAGCTCAGCCTGATGGAGGAAACAATGAGGCGTCCACAGCAGCAGCTCTGCCCCCAGCCTCGGCTCATCATCGAGGAGCGTGTTTATGAGCGCAGCTCCACAAATATGAAGAACGGTTTCAGATGTGTTTAGAGACTAATTTATTAAAGAGCCACTTACGCGGCTCCCTCACAGCTGTGATACTTCCTGACCGCAGAGGCCGAGAAACCGGCGGGAAGTTTGATCCCATTAAACCAACACTGCATATTTAAAGAACTTTTATTTGTGCCAAAATATCATCGGGCCCTCCCGGCATCCATAAAGAGCTCAGCTCCTAACGAGCCTCTCTCCATTTTACTGGAGACAATTCATCCCAAAGAATTCCCGAAACAAAGATTCATCCTTTAGTTTTCCACATAAACTCAACCGGAGCGTCCTGCTCCCACACGGCTGCAGATCAGGAACATGAGATCAGTCTAACAAGGCCTCAGTGAAAGCACTCATTATTATTCTTCATAAAGGTTGTTTTTAGCTGCGGTATCAGAGGTCGGCCTTCTCTCAGATACGCAGTAACAAACAGGTGGGACTCACCTGGTGATGCTAAAAGCACCAAGAAATTAGAGTCCAGCAATCTTCTATTCAAATAAATCCACACTGTGCTGTGAACAGCTCCAAGTGGAAACCATTATTTCTGCCTGAACTCTGCAGACGTACCTGTGCACCAACAGGTGAGCATCCACCCGCACGATAGGATGTGAATAAAGGCGGCGCTGTAATCGATCTTCGGGTTAGAGGGAAAAACTG
>VUQM01093465.1:0-11150 GCA_015108615.1 Australoheros scitulus
GAAAGATCAGCAGAGATGAGGACACCAAGAAACCTGAAGGTGTGGACCATCTCCACACGCTCACTGTTGATGTAGAGGGGGACTGGGTCAGTCCTGTGCTTCCTGAAGTCGATGATGATCTCTTTGGTTTTCATGGTGTTCAGTGCCATGTTGTTCTCTGAACACCAGGCTGTCAACTTCAGGACCTCCTCTCTGTAAGTGTGATTCATTATGCAATCAATGTTTTCAAATGCCTTTGTTTAGACAGTTTTTGACATCCACATCCATTTTTGTCCATTAAACAGTCCTAAGATGCAACTTGATATCCGAGTGTTTCTTAGTTTTAGACTAGTCAATTAGTCTTTTTTTTCCCCTTGTTTGGTTGATTAAGAAATTAGTCCAAGCTTCTACCAGAGACCTGGGAGCTTGAGGGTCCTGCGCAGTATCAGTCCCAGGACTGTGCTCTTCTGGACAGAAATCTTGGCTGTTGTTCTTGGAATCTGCTGGAGCCATTCTCCCAGTTTGGGGGTCCCTGAGTGTTCCAGTTATCACTGGGACCACTGTTACCTTCACCTTCCACATGCTCTCTAGCTCTTCTCTGAACCCTTGGTAATTAACAAGCTTCTCGTATTCTTTCTTCTTGATGTTGCCGTCACTTGGTATCGTCTATCACTATGGCCTTCTTCCTCTGTCCACTGCTATTATGTCCGGTTGGTTAGCCATCACAAGTTTGTCCGTCTGTATCTGGAAGTCCCACGGGATCTTGGTTCTGTCATTCACGACCACCCGTGGGGGTATATCCCATTTGACCTCTGGACTTCCAGGTCATACTGGGCACAGATACTATGCCAACCCCTTGGTTATGGCGTTCCATGTATGCCCTGCATGCTAGCAATATGCTGGATTGTCTCAGGGACATCTCTGCACAGCCTGCACCTGGGGTCTTGCCTTGTGTGGTAAACCCCAGCCTCTATCGGTCTTGTGCTTACAGCTTGTTCCTGTGCTGCCATTATTAGTGCCTCTGTGTTGTCTTTCAGCCCAGCTTTTTTCAGCCATTGGTAGGATTTTTCGATATCAGTCACTTCTTCTATCTGCCAGTGGTACATGCTGTGCAGAGGCCTGTCCTTTTCTTGGTCCTCTTCTTTCTCTGGTTTCAGCTGCCTGAGGTATTCACTAAGCACATTATCCTTTGTGGCCATCTCCCTGATATACTCATGGATTTGTTGTTTCATCCAGGATAGTGGTTCTGATACTCATTAGTCCACAGCCTCCTTCCTTCCGCTTAGTGTACAGTCTCAGGGTGCTGGATTTGGAATGAAATCCTCCATGCATGGTAAGGAGCTTTACTGTCTTGATGTCAGTGGCTTCTACATGTATCTCCTCCTTTGGCCAGCTTATTATTCCAGCAGGGTATCTGATAGGTGTCGATTGCCCAGATCTTGTTCTTTCCTAGCAGCCTCTTTATGGTTCCCATTTCCCTGTGGGATTCCAAGGTCCTTGTAGTTGTCCTCAATGTCTGCAATTTTGCCTTCTGGTAGTGCAATCCCCTCAGTTCTGAGTACCTTCCCTCACTTTATTACCATCCGACTACACTTCTCCAGTCCAAATAACATTCTGATGTCATTGCTGTAGATCCTAGTGGAGTGGATCAGTGAACTGTCTCATTCACTCCTGGCTTGATGTTGTCCATGTAGAGGAAGTGGCTGATTTTTGCTCCATTCGGCATCCATAGCCAGTCTTGTAAATGATCTGGCTGAGGGGGTCCAGGCCTATGCAGAACAGCAGTGGGGATAGAGCATCTCCTTGGTAAATCACACTCTTGATGGCAATTGTGCAACTGGCTTGAAGTTGGCCTCTAGTGTTCTTCACATCCCCAGTGAGTTCCTGATGAAGGCTCTTAGTCAATCCAGGTGGTGCACAGGTTGTCAGTGGTCAGTCTGGTCTTACAGTCTGGTGTTTTGCTACTCTGGTGTTACTGCCAATTCCTTTCTGGGCCCCGCTCATGTATTGAGCCATGTGCCTGCTTATCTTATCTGCTACGATGCGTGACAGGAGCTTCCATGTTGTGCTGAGACAGATTCTTGGTCAGTAGTTGGATGGGACTGGTCACTTCTGGGGATCCTTGACTGTCCAGCTTTCAGTTAGCCATTATAAATGCATCTTAGCCTCTAGTAGCTGGTTCATTTGTGCTGCCAGGCGATCATGGAGTGCAGCTAGCTTCTTTAGCCAGTAGGCATGAATAATGTCAGTGCCTGGTGCTGTCCAACTCTTCATATTTGAGACTCTTTCTTAGATGTCTGCAACTGTGATGGTTACTGGAGCCTGTTCAGGGATGTTGCTGTGGTCTTCTCTTAGATCGACTAGCCACTGAGCATTGCTGTTATGTGCTATATCCTTCTCCCGTATGCTCTTCCAATAGTTCTCTGTCTCCAGCCATGGTGAGGAGGCTGCTCTCATATTATTTCCCTGCCACTGAGAGTGCACCATGGATAGTTCAGTGGAGAACATCTGGTTTATTCTCCTAGCTTCAATATCTTTGACATGCCTCTTCAAGCAGTTAGCCAAGGGTGTGAATCTTTGCTTGGCAGTCTCTAAGGCCTCAGGTATAGACAGCACACCCAAGCAGATGCCACAAGTCTTCAATGGGGTCGACGTCAGGACTGCAGAAAGACCATTACATCCTCTTCACTCCCAAATTCTTAAGGTAGTGTCTAATAAACCCCGCTCTATGGGGGTGAGTGTTGCCACCTTGGAAGATAGAGTCTGATCACAGACTGTGGCGATATGGGATTGCCAGTGGTTATAGAATATCATCTCCATATATATCTCCAGTGATGACAAGCCTGACTGTCAGCACCTGGGGTACCAGCAGCTCAAAACAAGAGTCAATAGCAGAATAAGCAGTTTGGCATTCGGAGAGAAGATTTTCAAAAGTGCAACCCACCTACTCAACTCTGCTGCTCAACCCGCAAATGCATTTTCCATACAAATATGGCACCATTTAAGGGGAAATAAAAAGGCTTTCCAACAGTACAAGATTAATTTTCATCACAATGTAAATATGCCAGAATCAGCCAAAAAGGCTACATTTCATCTGTAGTCCTTGGCAGGTCAGACAACAACAACAAAACAAGACAAAACAAAACAAACAAATGAAAAAACCCATCAAACAATAAACAACAAATCTAAATATAAACAACAGAAGCATTAACAGAAGCAGTAAGTTACACATTACAAAAACACAAAAACAGACATAAAACATACACCATTAATTACAGCACATTAAAATCACATTAATGATCACAGATCTGATTCCTCTTTAGCCATTGTTTAAGATAAGTTTGAAATCTGTCAAAGGTGGTGCATTCTCTTATTACAGTTGGAATATGATTCCAAATCTCACCCCCCAACTGATAACACCTGTTTGCTAAATGTTGTATGCCTAAAAGGTATCGCACAATCACCTCTAATAGAGGCTCTAGTTAATCTCCCACTAATATTTGATTTTAGCATGATAAACTCACCCAATGAAGGTGGAGCAAGCCCATGTAAAATTTTATAAATAGAACAAGCAAACTTGATTTTTTTTAAAAATTTTCATAACTTAAAATGTTATATTTCTGACATATAGGACAATAATGAAAAGAAAAGGGCTTTATGACTAACACTTTAAAAAACTTCTTAAATAAAGATTCTATTGATTTTAAAATAGTAAAGCTTGTCAATGGCCAGTTAGTAAAACAGTATCCTATATGAGAAAAAAATCATAGAATAGAGAAACATTTTGGCTGCATTTTCCAGTAAGGATTATCTGTTTTTTTTTTTTATTGTGTAAGTTCAATTTAATGATCTTAGATATATTTTTAACACAATTCTTAGATGATAAAGTAGAAAGCTATCATAATACCAAGATATTTAACTTAAATTACAATCTGAAGCTCTTCTTCTTCCAAGAAAACATTTGAAGATATTCTTGATTGTGGTCATTTTTAATACAAACAGCTTTCTTTAAATTAAGCAGTAGACATGACCTGTTAAGCCACGCTTGAATACAATTCATAGTTTTTGTCAGTTTTTTTTAAACTTCCATATCGGTCCTTGCTTGTGTAAAAATAACAGCATCATCTGCATACAACTGAGTATTGACATCTGAACAAATATTTGGTAAGTCATTAATATATAAAGGTAAGGCAAGATTTAGTTATATTTAGATTCCCAATTCTGCTGTGTTTGCCATGTCCTCTTGTTCTGTGTTCCTGTTTGTGCTTGATTCCAATTGTGTCTTAGTCCCTTGTCTCATGCATTGTGTTTGGCTTCACTTCCCGGTGTTTTAGATTCCCTCTGTGTGCCAGCCTCCCTATATGTCAAGTCCAGTGTCTGTGTTATCCCTCCTGTGCCTAGTCTTCTGTGTTGTGTTTCAGGCACCTGTTTATTCCCCCATTTAGTTGCTTTCATGTCCAGTTCATGTGTCACAGTCTTGATCTCTGTGTTTTGGTATTTCCTTTGTGGACCTGCTTCCCCTTTTTATGTCATGTCTGTGTGTAGGTTACCATTAGTCACTTCCTGTTTCAGTTTGACAGTCCCTTGTCCCGTGTGCTTTGTGCTTAGTTTTGCTTCCTTGGTCCCATTTGTGTTTTCTGTTCACCTGTTCTCCACAGATGTTTCCACTTCCCTCATTATCCCTCTGTGTATATATTGTCTGCATTTTCCCTTGTTGCAACCTCGTCATTGCTGTCGTTGTTGTTGGCTTTCCCTTGTTTCAGCAATAAAAGCTAAAAGTATAAATTCAATTTGGGTCCTCTGCCTTGCCTGTGACAGCAGCACATGACATTTATTGCAATGAAGCTCTGTTACAACAAATAAATAATTGACCAAACACAGATTTCCTTACCTTTTGTGGTAAGTTTATAATACACACCTTAATAATTGTCAAACTAACTCCAAGACTTTTGGTTATCTTTTCAGTAATGAGTGATACTTCAAATGACCAGAAGCATCCAATAACACAGAATAGAAGAATATGGCCGAAAATAAATATAGAAACTTTATCATAAAGCTGGTTTTAAACATGAGCTGCCAGTAGTTCTCCAGTAAGCTGTATCCTTAAATCATTAGTCAGCTAACTGGTGGTGTTTAAGGCAAACATAACTTTTTTTTTCGTAACTCTAAGTCAGGTAAGCGGTCGTTAGTAATAACCCCAACTTTAGCGCCAACTATAGACCTAATCCTATGTTTTGAAAAACAATTCAATGTGTGTGTATGCTACAATGATTATTATTTTTGGCCCCTGATTTTCAAGATAAGGGAGAACATTTTTACAAAACAAAAAAAAAAAAACACAGTTTCTGATAGCATAGGGTTAGGGTCGTCACTGATGATGGCTTAAGCTGTGTCCACACTGTAAGCAATTCACAGCAATGTGGTGACCAGAGACCATGGAAGTGGAATCGCATTCCAGAAATTATGAGCGAAATAAGCATTGGTGACAGGAAGTGGGTGGAACTTGAGATAAACCTTTCTCTACCTTCAGGTAAGTGACTGAAGCGACTATCGACGATAGGGAAGAATATCACTGATTGACATATGACCTGGTAGTAACTATATTAGAAGGTGTAGTTTTCTCTTGTCCAGTTGGACCAGTAGTGAGTGACATGTTTAGGTGCATGCTTTCCTTAAACCACTGTTTCTCTGAGTGGTGTCCAGGAAATGATGTGGGCCTAATAGATACAGTAATCCCTCGCTACTTCGCGGGTTTTCAATCAATATTAGTGTAAAATATTTATTGCGGTATTTTCTCTGTTTCGCGGGTTTTTGCGGTACTCGTTCTTTACATGTGTAGTACATGCTGTACACTAATGTATATATTTGGCGTATAAGTGTGTGGGGAGGGTTTATAAAAACTTAAAATAGTGTATAACTACTAAAATAATGTATAAGTATTAAAATAAATATAGCGACCCTACTTTGCGGATTTTCACTTATCGAGGGCGGTCCTGGAACGATCCCTGGCTGCTCCAGTCTGCAAAATTATTCTTGGGCAAGATACTGAACCCCAAGTTGCTCTTCGATCCAACTGTCAGAGTATGAATGTGTGTGAATATTAGAAAAAAAGCACTTAGCCGTAGAAAGAAGTGCTTGTATGAATGTGTGTGAATGAGGCATGTTCTATAAAGCCCGTTGAGTGCTCAAAGTAGAGTTGAAAAGCGCTATATAAGAACCAGTCTATTTTCCCAATATTTTACTAGAGATTAGAATACACTGTTGGAATTAACCCTTTATCACGCATGTACTATACAGGTCACCTGGACTTATTTTGTCATTTTGGCTGCAAAGTTATGAAATAATTCTCATCTTTCAGGAACCATTTGAATTTTCACTGTAGCTCAAAGTGGTTGAAGAGTTATGTTAATGTGAAGTGCACATGGTAAAATCTAGGAGGAACTGATTTCTCTACCTATGTTCAGACACCTTGTGAATACTTTGTGCTACCATGATACATTGAATATCCCCATAAATCTTGTACTTTCTCTTCTTTCTTCAGATAAAAAAGTTAGTCACAAGTTCCACAGGTTTCTGTACTGGTACCAATACTTATTGATATTATACATGATTAGGGAGTATTGTTAGAAAACACTGCATACATTTTCATTGCTTTGTAAATTATACTCAGCTTTCTTTATCCATGAACCCAGATTATACAAATCGACTAAACTACAGTCATGTCAAAGAATGACAAGACCTGGATAACCTCTAAGTTTGTACTTAGAGATTCAGACAAAACTGAGGTTATTGTACTCAGTCCTAAAAATCATGGTGTCTAACCAGATACTTATTTTAGATGGCATTACCGTGCTACCCAGTAACAATGTGAGGAACCTCGGTGTCATATTTGATCAGGATATGTCTTTCAGTGTTCACAACACTTGTGTGTGCTCATACCTTCATTCTTTTGTGCAATATTGCTAAAATTAGAAATATCCTGTCTCAGAGTGATGTTGAAAAGCTAGTTCATGCATTTATTACTTCTAGGCTGGACTCAGGTCACTCTAAAAGTTCTCTGAAAAGCCTTCAGTTGATCCAGAATGCTACAGTTAGTAAACTAAATGGGACAAGTAAAAATATAGAAGGAGAGACCGTATTTCTCCCATATTAGCTTGTCTTTATTGGTCCCCACTAAAATACAGAATTGAATTTGAAATCCTTCTCCTTGCATACAAAATCTTAAATAATCAGGCTGTGTCATATCTTAAAGACCTCATAGTACTTTAATATTCTAGCAGAGCACTTTGGACTGCAGATGTGCTTGTGGTTCCTAGACTTTTCAAAAGTCGAATGGAAGGCAGAGCCTTCAGCTTTCAGGCCCCTCTTCTGTGGAAATAGCTCCCAGGTTTGATTTGGGAAACAAACACTCTCTACTTTTGAGATTAAGCTTAAAACCTTCCTTTTTGATAAAGCTCATAGGGCTGATTAGGCTACCCTGAACCATCCCTTAGTTATGCTGCAACAGGCCTAGGCTGCTGGGGGGACTCCAATGACACACTGAGCATTTCTTCTTTGCTCATCTCCACTCTCTGTGTGTTTATACAACACTACTGTATTTCATTTCATTAGCAATTATTAAACTTTGGCTCGCTTGCCTATAGTTTGCCTTTTGTCCCGTCTCTCTCTCCTCTCCTCTATTTCCCTCACCCCTCAATCAGTCATAGCAGATGCTGCCCTTTCCTGAGCCTGATTTTTCCAAGAGGTTTCTTCCTGTTAAAAGGGAGTTTTTACTTCCCAGTGTCACAAAGTGCTTGCTCATAAGAGGTCATATGATTGTTGGGGTTTGTTTCTAATATTGTTGCATCTTTACCATACAATATAAAGTGCCTTGAGGCAATTGTTGTTGTGAGTTAGCACTATATAAATAAACCTAAGTTGAACTGAATTAAATTAAAAGTTGCCTTGGCAACCACAGCATAAAACACCCACAAGTGATCAGCTGTCACCTACAAACCAATATGCTATGAGCAAATTGCTTCTAGTGTATACACAGCATTAGACCTCACATGATTAAGTCTTAATTCACCCTTAATTCACTATACCGAAGTCGTTGTCTAAAGTTCTTTGTACAATGGAGAATTTAGATAACTCTTTGAATATTTATTTGATCTAATCCATTGCCAGACCCTCTCTTTGTGAAATTGACCCCGAAAATGATTAAAAAAAAAAAAAAACAGAATAAGTTCATAGAGTAGAAAGAACTGCAAGGTGAAACAGCCACTAGCCTTTTAATGACTGACATTTTTTTTCTTGCTATCTGGACTGAAAGGTAAATGGAATATGGTGACATATTCTTATTGAGCTTGTCACACAACTGAGCTGACTCCATTGGAATTCTCATGAGTGTGATTTTCACAAAAACAATTAAAAATAAATGAATCTCTCTATTATTGGTTTTGAAAAATCTCCTTGCTTGTAGTTGGAGTTACTGAACAAATGAGCATTTTTTTAAGTTTACTTGAGTCATGTCTTGAAATAAAACACATTAAGCAAATAAACTTAAAAAACAAATTTGTTCAGTAACTCCAACTAAAAGGGGTTCTTTAAAACCAACAACAGTCCATCCAGCCAGCCATCCATCCATCCATTTTCTTCCGCTTATCTGAGGCCAGGTCAGGGGGGCAGCAGCCTAAACAGAGAAGCCCAGACCTACCTCTCCCCAGCCACCTCCTCCAGCTCATCTGGGGGGGACACAGAGGCATTCTCAGGCCAGCCGAGAGATATAATCTCTCCGGCTTGTCCTGGGAATGCCCCAGGGACTCCTCCCGGTAGGACATGCCCAGACCACCTCACCCAGATACCCGAACCCCCTCAACTGGTTCCTTTGGATGTGGAGGAGCAGCGGTTCTACTCTGAGCACTCCTCACCCTATTTCTAAGGGAGAGGCCAGCCACTCACCTCTTTAGTCAAAAGGTCATTGTCCTTTTCCACAGTATATACCAGGCAAGCCAGCCAAACAGGGCATCAAGATATGGGTGGCCTGTGATGCACAATCCAGCTTTTCTTAGAAAATGCAAGTATACACAGGAAAGCCAACCAGTGGATGAACCGGGGGGTTGTGGCTTATCCTTGATGTGAAAGAAGGACTGAGGGGACAAATGCCACGAGACAACTTCTTTACCTCTTATGAAGTCAGACAGCAGCTCTCGAAGAGGAAGCTCACCATGGTTGACATAGTTCGAAAGAACAAGCCTGAGATCCCATGTGTGCTGCTTGCACTGCATGGGAGAGAGATCCTCTATGTATGTCTTCACCCCACCACCATCCTAGTTTCTTACATCCCCAAAAAAAGCAAGAATGTGGTCATTCTCAGCACACTGCCCACAGCAGCTGACATCAGTGATCATGGGGACAGCAAGCCAGACATCATCCTGGATTACAACTGCAACAGAGGAGGTGTGGATAATCTGGACAAGGTGACTGGAACATCTAGCTAGAGGAGGATGACTGGCCCCTGCTCATCTTACATAACATCATGTGTCCTCATACACTGCCTTTGTGGTATGGAATGAAATCAACCCACAGGTGAGGCTGTTGGAAAAAGCTGCTTGCAACTCCATAGATTCAGAGATGGGAGCATCTCCCCTGCACAGCAGCCTCTGCAGCAGTTGTGAAAGCTCCTGCCATCACCTCAAAACCCCATCCCCATAGAGACTGTTTTTGTTTTTTGTGAGCCCAAAGCCCACAAAAAACAAAACAAAACAAAAAGACAAAAACCAGCAAAAAACAAATTAATCATAAAAATTCACAAAGAACAATATAGCATGCTCAACTGCACCAAAGAGTAAAATAGTTAAATATCTGCTAATAAAACTTGGGTGTCTTTCTTTTATGTCCCTGTTGGTAAATGATTTAATAAATGATCAATATATTGATTTATTCTGCCTCACAGAAACCTAGTTACAGCAGGATTAATTTTTAGTTTAAATGAAACAACACCCCCAGAGTCATGCTACCTGTGAGAATCCTTGAAGTACCGGTCGAGGAGGAGGAGTAGCAGGAATCTTTCACTCCAGCTTATTAGTTAACCAAAGACCCAGACAGAGTTATTATCCTCTTTGATGCTATGTATCAACACAGTGCAGAGCATCTACCTAAACTCCACTCCCACAGAGGTCAATAATCTGATCAGTTGTTTTACATTCTCACCGTGTACAACTGTGGATATTGTTTCTCCTTTGAAAAAGAAAGCCTCAAATCCAAAGTATTTGACTCATAACTCATAAGCTGGAGAGGGAATGGC
The DNA here is from genome assembly GCA_015108615.1 of Australoheros scitulus. NCBI lineage: Eukaryota > Metazoa > Chordata > Actinopteri > Cichliformes > Cichlidae > Australoheros > Australoheros scitulus. The sequence goes on from VUQM01093465.1 coordinate 10,265, forward strand.
ATCTCTCTAATTTAGAAGATCCTTATTTAGCCTAGAAAAATAATTTGTTGCTCTATATGTAAAAAAATAACTCTCCATAAAACTGTAAGAAAGCTATAAGAACAACCCCAGGTTTCTTTTCAGCAATGTAGCCAGGCTGACTAAGAGTCAGAACTCTGTTGAGCTGAGTTTTCCTTTGACCTTAACTAGTAATGATTCTATGAATTTCTTCACAAATAAAATTTTAACCATCACTTGACCTAGCTGAATTCAAAAATTCTTGAAAGAGTAGTTATAAAACAGCCAACTGATCATCTGCAGAGGAACGGTTTATTAGACGAGTTTCAGTCAGGTTTCAGAATTCATCACAGTATGGAAACAGCATTAGTGAAGGTTACAAATGATCTTCTTATGGCCTCTGACAGTGGACTCATCTCTGTGCTTGTCCTGCTAGACCTCCGTTCAGCGTTCAGTACTGTTGACTATAATATTTTATTACAGAGATTAGAGCATACTATAGGTATTAAAGGTACTGTACTGCAGTGGTTTGAATCATATTTATCTAATAGACTCCAATGTGTTCATGTAAATGGGGAGTCTTCTTCACACACTAAGATTAATTATGGAATTCCACAGGGTTCTGTGCTAGGACCAATTTTATTTATATTATGCATGCTTTCCTTAGGCAGTATTATTAGAAAGCATTGCACACATTTTCATTGTTATGCAGATGATACTCAGCTTTATCTATCCATGAAGTCAGATGACGCACATCAATTAGTTAAACTGCAGGAATGTCTTAAAGACATTAAGGCCTGGATGACCTCTAATTTCCTGCTTCTAAATTCAGATAAAACTGAAGTTCTTGTACTCGGCCCCACAAATCTTAGAAACATGGTGTCAAACC
>VUQM01093471.1:0-12108 GCA_015108615.1 Australoheros scitulus
CCCCATAAAAGTATGTAACAACCATGTAACAAAATACAACTTCCTGTTTAAAGAGGAAGCTTAGTTTATATACATATCAGGTCCATCTAATCACAGATATCTAGGAGAAATTAAAAATACATCGCAAACAGGAGCTCAGGTCTCAGGAGGTTAAGACAAATATTGCAAAGTGCTGCGCAACCACAATGCTAAACCAGGGGTGTCCAAACTTGCGGGCCGCTTCTGGACCCGCACACTTCCGGTCCGCAAATTGATGTAAAAAAAAACATACAATTTGGCCCTTTAAGTTACTTTTTTGACATTTCGCCTTCCCCTCCAATTATGGGGGTTAAGCGAAATGTCAAAAAAGTAACTTAAAGGGCCAAATTGTATGTTTTTTTGACATCAATTTGCGGACACAGTGGGCGGAAGTTTGGACACCCCTGTGCTAAATGCATAAAGACAAAAGGTGATCCAAAGCAAATTCAAATACACGAGTTTTCTCGGCACCGCGCTGAGACGCAGCCTGTTTTCTAAAATGTAATTACTTTGTCACAGCACACTTCACAGGTCTCACACGAGCACAGAAACAAGTTTGTGTTTACTTTGTGTTGACTCGCCTCACTTTGTGTTGCAGAGACTCCAGAGAGGAGGCGCTGGGTGAATACTACATGAGGAAATATGCCAAGTCGTCAGGAGGGGAGCAGTGAGTATCTTCTGCAGCAGTACACCTTTTTTTTTTTTTTTTTTTTAAATTAGAGCTTTAACAAGACTTTGACTCTAATTAAATTGTCGCTCTGATGCATCGACTCCGTTTCCACCTCAGGAATTCACTGTTTTTATTCACCTTCAGTCAGTGAAAGTGAAAACTTTCCACACATTTCACATTAAAAGCATTTCCAGTGTCTCAGAGGACTCGGTGCTCGGGCTCGTGAGGTGCACCTCTGTTGTCTCCTGGTGTGAACGGATTGTGTGTAAAATATCAGACATTTGTATTTCCGTGTTTTGATGAAAGAAATGTTGAAACGAAGCAAATTAAGCTCCTAATAATCAAAAAGCTGCTGGGAGTGAGATCTGTAGGTCTGCTGTGTGTCTGTATCTGTTACTGTGTCGTCCTAAATGAGCCGAGCGTTAAAGGTTTGTCGGTGACTCTCAGTAATACGTAACCTGTGTGTGAACCTGAACTGCAGAGCTGCACAGCATCGTTCTCATGGACATGTTTTAATAAAGTTGGAATGCACTGAAGGATAAATGAGAGCAGGAGTGTTGACAGGACAGTAAACGGTTCCAGCACTGTCTACGTTTGATTCCAAGGTTCACAGATTAAATCCGTCACAGTTACTCTCAACATCAGCAGAATATTTTGGGATGGAAACTTCATTTAAAGTTCACCGAGTATTCTGTGTCATAAACACAGTTCTGATGTTCGAAACCACACTGACTGGAGATCAGCTGTAAACTCGAGAGTTCTGATCATTTTTAATCGTGTGTGGTCTCCGCACACACGCATGCATCAGGAGGCCTGGCTCGTTACAGTGAACAGCAGCGACTGATGAGGCGTCTCAAAATAATTTGAGTGAAAAGAACTTTTATGTGGAAGAGAAATTCCTAACTTTAGATTATACAGATTTGTATTTTTTGTTTTAAACAGGAATCTGCTCGTGTGTTTTTGCGAGAATGTTTGAAATCATGTGAGTCGATGGGTGCTTGATGTTTTTATTACATCACTTTAGCCTCCCACCTGCTGGATTTATAATTATCTGCTGATCACAGCCTTAAAGCCAACGTCAGCTTCACAGCGGGACATCCAGCCCGGCTGCAGCGTTGCATCAGTTCTCCCTTTGGCTGAAAGAATTGAACAAACTTTTAGACACAAACTATCTAAGAACTTGAACCGCGAGCTTCACCTGCAGAAACAGATCCTAAACTGCTGCTTTTTCTTCTTCTGTGGTGTGCAGTTACTCTGGAGGGTCTGAGGAGCTTTCTGATGACATCACACAGCAGCAGCTGCTTCCTGGAGTCAAGTACGTAAACACTGATCCACCAATCAGCTTGGAGATGTCCTTTGTGAGATTATTAAGATGATTAAATGTGTGTTTGTCATCATCAGGGATCCCAATCTGTGGACTGTCAAGTGCAAGGTGTGTAAACACACACTCAGAGGCAGGATGCACACTTTTACAAGCACACATTTTATCATCTGTCCTGTCTCTGCAGATTGGCGAAGAGAGGGCGACGGCCATCGCACTGATGAGGAAGTTCATCGCCTACCAGTTCACAGACACAGTAAGAAAATCGCTCACTTCTGATTGGCCAGTGAAGTTGGAGTTTGTTCCCTGAGCTGGAACCTTCTGGAAGAAAGAAGCTTTCTCCGTGCTGCTGGTTCATTTTTAAGCATAACTGCACAGCATCCCAAACAACATCCCAGGAGTCGAGAAAATGTTTCCATGCAGAGAGAAGTTTAGTTTTTGGTTTTCTAATCAGAGCAGCGAGCATTGATTTTTCAATAAACTCTTTTTGTCTCAATGGATCCTCGTCTGGAGAGAAATCAATGAGACCAAGTTTATGAGGCTTCAGAGGTCAGAAGGCACAGCTGGATTTTCCATTTATTTGTTTATGAATCTGAAGCTGGTGAATCTGAACAAATTGTTAGTTTGTGGAGATCCAGCCACTGTGATTGTTCATATCCTCGCATTAATCTTCCTCTCCCCCAACCCGCAGCCTCTGCAGATCAAGTCCGTGGTGGCCCCGGATCACGTGAAGGGCTACATCTACGTGGAGTCGTACAAACAGACGCACGTCAAGGCCGCCATCGAGGGCATCGGCAACCTGAGGATGGGCTTCTGGAACCAGCAGATGGTCCCCATCAAGGAGATGACGGACGTGCTGAAGGTCGTCAAAGAGGTCACAAACCTGAAGCCCAAGTCCTGGGTCAGGCTGAAGAGGGGCCTGTACAAGGACGACATCGCTCAGGTACTCGCACAGAGAGAAGGAGGGAGGCAGAGAATTAAAACATGGATGGGCTGATGAATTCCAGCCTCCCCATACATCCCTGCTCCCTAAGAGGAAGTCAGTAGCTGTGTTCACTCCTCCACTTTTCTACAGTTTGCCTGACGCGGTGTGCGAGCCATGCGGCTAATGCTCACTGCTAGCAGCTGTTTTACACTGTCCACAGTCCAAACGCTCTCCTGATGGTTTTAATGTTAATACTTTAAATAGTAATATATTAAAGGTTCCCACCTTTGTGTTATGTTAAGGTCGGTGTTTCAGCCCTCACAGCAACAAACTGAGGCCATTTAAGGCGAAACCAGCCTTCATTTTCAAACCATTCTCCAGTCGGCTTGTCTTTGCGGTTGAAGTGTTGATTTTTATCATTAACACGTCGTCTGATAAAACCGCACTTTATTAAATGTAAAATGGCCACTCAGTATGCTAGAGGTCATTTGTGGCTAAAGTTGGTAAGCAGCTACACGGACAGCTCAGAGTCCACAGCTGTTTATTGGTCTGCAGCAGTCACATGGGTAACCTACATTACCTCGTTTTTTCTAAACGCCAGTTTTCTGAGAAGCGGGAGCTAAAGTTTCAGACAGAGGGTGAAGGAACGTCCTTTTTTTTTTTACATTAAAGCATTAAACCAGCCCTGTGATAGACTGGTGAGCTGTCCAGGATGCATCCTGCAGCCATAGGTGCTGAGTGAGCAAGTGAAGCTTCCACCTTGTGGCATTTGACTGTTTAGCGGCGCTCAAACACGTTTCTGAGCCTTGTGCAATTTTAATTGATAAATTGTTTAAAATTAAAAGGTGTGGGAAAAGTGGAAGAGAAAGATTTCAGTATCTGGGTCGGCCTTGTTTCACAAGTCTTCTCATTTATGTCCTCTGTATAAAATGAAATGTATTTGATAATGATTAGGATTCATGGAGGACTGTTTAATCACAAATAGCAGGCAAATGTAAAGGTTTCTGTTTAGTAGTGAAACACCGCTTCATTGGGGGCTGATTGTGTTTAGTGCTCGTGTAGTCACCACCGAAGGCCGGGGCTGTGAACTCTCTGAACAGCGATGCAGATCTTTGAAAGGCCGACACCGAGCCAAGTTAGAAAAACCAAGAGGTGCTGAACGAGCTGAAACACACCAAAGCTGCCGATCACTGAGACTGAGAGTGAAAACCGTCACATCTCTGTTCTCCAGGTGGACTACGTGGAGCCGAGCCAGAACACCATCTCCCTGAAGATGATCCCTCGGATAGACCTGGACCGCATCAAGGCCAAAATGAGCCTGGTAGGTCAAACGCACACTGAGGATGTTTTTTCACCACTCGAGTCACTGCTCTGATATTTAAGCTCCGTGTCTCTGTGTGTGTGTCTGTGTGTGTGTTTGCGCTGCAGAAAGACTGGTTTGCCAAGAGGAAGAAGTTCAAGAGGCCTCCACAGAGGCTGTTTGATGCTGAAAAGATCAGGTGACACTCTCTCAGGGCTTCAGCAGCCTCGGGTTTCCAAATCAGACGAGCACCAGAGTGAAACCTCGTGTCTGATTTATCTGACAGGTCTCTGGGAGGGGAGGTCAGCCACGATGGAGACTTCATGATCTTTGAGGGGAACCGTTACAGCCGCAAAGGATTCCTCTTTAAGAGTTTCGCCATGTCAGCTGTGGTGAGGAAAACTTAGTCCCTCAAAAATCACTCCTGTTACTGTAAACCTCTCATCGCTCCTCACATTTCATTTCAAGGTTTTCATTTTTATAACTTTTAAAGCAAAAGTCAGAAGATCCATTCAGCCTACATACACACGATGACAAACAGTTGTGCACCCAAAATTATGCACACAGTCCCACACTTACTTAATTTGTTGGGAAAGTCTAAATCAATTCTGCTCTTTATTCCTGTCACATCATCTCTTAAACCACCTGAGAACATCAGTAAAACTGTAAGCAGAGATCCACTTTTCAGCTTTAACCCAGAACAGTGAAACTTCCTCACAGTATTGAAATAAATGAAGATCTGACTCATTTTCCTCCTCACAAAGTCTACATAAAGCACTGTTGCGTGTATTTTTCCCTCTGTGAGATCAACACCGGGGCTTAACATGCACCCATTACGTGCACCGTATATCCTCTCTGAAGCACAGTATGATGGAGTTGGCTTCTTATGTGCTTGTTTAAGACCACCACACTCCTAAACACTGTGGATTCAAGCACTTTTTTAATCCAAAGTAAACATCTGCTGGTCATATTTCTTAAATAGCTTTTCTTTGGTGGAAGATAATGGCATTAATTTGTTTCCTTGTTTGAGTTGTCAGAGTGCAGTGTTTTAGCAGCAGCTTGTTTGGTCTGTTTGCTGCAGATCACAGATGGAGTGAAGCCCACGCTTTCAGAGCTGGAGAAGTTCGAAGACCAGCCTGAGGGAATCGACCTGGAGGTGGTCACAGAGTCAGGTGTGCTCCATGAACATCAGCAGGAATCTAACTTATCTTTATGTGGAGGGAAAAAAAGTTTTCACAGGACTGCAGAGTCGCTCTCATAATCCTCGTGTCTGTAACTCCCACCTCTCCTGCTCCAGCTTTGAGTCATACTTGGTTCACATTTTTAGCTTCAGTTAAATTCACGAATTTAAACAAAGTTTAATTTAACGGATTCCATCACTTGTTTTAGTTGATCTCTTGGCTCAGCTTAATTTGGTACTTGGTACCCCCCCACGATGCAACTAATTTGTCTGTGCTTATAATAAAGATTCATTTTAAACCAAAGTGTGTGTGTGTGTGTGTGTGTGTGTGCGCGCGCGCTCAGGCAAGGAGCGTGAACACAACCTGCAGGCCGGGGACAACGTGGAGGTGTGTGAGGGAGAGTTGATCAACCTGCAGGGAAAAATCCTCAGTGTGGACGGCAACAAGATCACCATCATGCCCAAACATGAAGACCTGAAGGTAACACACACACACACACACACACTGTCAAAAGTTGAAGGCAGCCAATCCTGTCCTGATCCTGAGCAGCAGTCAACAGTCTGAGTATTTTCTACTAAAGCAACATGTCAAAACCAATTTTATTAACAGACTCGGTTTTTTGTGGTAATTTGATTTCTAAAATCAGTTTGTTGTTCGGCCAAGAGTTTCTGCGGCTTCCAGGAAACTCGGTCTCTCCCTGCTGTTTCAAATAAATTCTCACTGAATCAACAGTTTTCCCTCATTTGAGGAGAATTGAGCTTCTTTGTGGATCGAAACCTCTTCCAAGCTCAAATCCCACAAAGTAAAGCTGTTTAGATGTGAATTTCACTATCTTAATAGAAGGAATATGGGTGTGGGGGTTGATGCTGTATTTAGAACGTTTTTGGCACTTTCTGGTGAGGTGAAGCTGGAACTCTCCACCACACTCTCTTAAAGGCACTTTTTTAATCTAAAAAGGTTACACTGACACACTGGATCACCTGTTTGTAGAAACAAAGTTATTTTGGTTGCTGCTTCACGTTGTTTTCGTGGCTCTGGTTGTTTTAGAGGGTTTTCAGCTCTTTCACAGGATTCATAGCCTTAAACTTGGAGCAGAGCTGCACTTCCTCAGTGCTGCAGGAGAACTTTGAGAGCGATCTTGGAGGGTGGGACTTAATGTTAGGCAACATCAAATTTGAGCCCATATAACTCTGTCTGTATATATTTATAAAAACACTGAAATGTTGCCCAGCTGACGTCTGTCCTGTTCACTTCTGTCCTGTTCACTTCTGTCCTGTTCACTTCTTCGGGTCATTCCTTCTGTTTATTTATTTCTTATTTCTTTATTTCTTTAAACTAAATTCTTTTTTCTTTTTCTTTTTTTGTCCGTGCAGGACCCCCTGGAGTTCCCGGCTCATGAGTTGAAAAAATATTTCCGGATGGGCGACCACGTGAAGGTGATCGCTGGGCGATACGAAGGCGACACCGGCCTCATCGTCAGAGTGGAGGAGAACTTTGTCATCCTCTTCTCCGACCTCACCATGCACGAGGTAAACTGCTCCGTCATTTATTCAGTGGCACAGAGGTTAACGTGGGCCCGTTCTGCTTCTCTCTGCTTCCTGTCATCTGTCTCCCATTATGAACAAAGTTTCTAATAGAGAGGGTCATCTCAGAAGCCACAGTCACCTCCTTATATGAGGGAAATCAGAAAGCAGTTGTCTTATGGGGCAGGAGCGTTTCAGAGAGGAAGAACTGGATTATTCTGATCTGTGAATGATGCAGTTATTCAAGTGGAACCAGCTCCCAGCTTGGATTCAGGAGACAGACACCCTCTCTATTTTTAAGAGTAGGCTTAAAACTTCCCTTTATGATCAAGCTTATAGTTAGGGCTGGATCAGGTGACCCTGAACCCTCCCTTAGTTATGCTGCTATAGGCCTAGGCTGCTGGGGGGGGTTCTCATGATGCACTGAGTGCTGCTCCTTCATTCACCTGTTTATACCCCACTCTGCATTTAATCATTAGTTATTATTAATCTCTGTCTCTCTTCCACAGCGTGTCTTTTGTGCTGTCGGAGGTTTCCCCCTGTTAGAGGGGGTTACCATATAATATAAAGCACCTTGAGGCGACTGTTGGTTGTGATTTGGTGCTTTATAAGTCAAACTGAATTGAGTGGAGTGGAAGAATAAAAATCTGGAGATGGCGTGAATGAACAGAATCGGTCCAGTCCCCGCCCCACCCTCCACCTCTCTGTGCTGAGCGTCAGGTCATTAGAGTCCTCTAGTGGAAAACAAGATGTTGTGAACTGATGCAAACATCAGATTGTGACATTGAACACTTTGAAAAGTTAAAGAGCTGTCTGCAGCGTGTTTGAGACTTTGAGGAACTGCTTAGCTCAGTCAAGTGTTGTAACAAAACGGCTTGGCCGCTCGGACTGATGTACTAGAAGAGAGCGCTCTTTATGTAAGCAACGAGGGCCAAGCCTGCAAACAGCAGTGTGAAGACGGGGAAAGTCCTCGTGGTGAGAGTTTCCCGGGGTTACAATCATTCAGAGGACAGTAAAGTTACCTTCATGGGTTTCTCTTTTCTCTCCTTCTGAAACTGAGAGTCTTTTCTCCAGATCATTTCCCACGTTTGTCTTTTTGAGTTCTCCATCTGTGTCGGCTGAATTTCTGCACTAAATGCGTTCTCCTCAGATAGGGCGTGATTCTTCAGAACTCTATCGTATCTTAAAGTCCTCATATAAAGTCCTAGACTTTATAAAAGTAGAATGGGAGGCCGAATGAGCTCCAGCTGCTCAATCCACAAGTTCTTGCTTCCAAAAGCTTGTCTGGTCTTTGGAGATCTCTCTCTAATAGTGCTTTGCAGAAAAAACAGCTTGAGACAAGTATAAACATGATGTAACTGAATGTCACGATAAGGCATTTTACCACTCTGTAATCACAACAAACCACAATGATTGTGTAGTTTGAGCCCGGCATTGTCTCATTGCTTGAAGTCCGTATTTCATGGGAAATTAAGAGTATTAACATTTCTGTCAGATACAAAAATAACTGGAAACGGGTCCATCTGAAACTTGACTCGATTTAACTTGGCTGATCTTTTGTCCAAGATCATGTTTTCAAACCCATTCAGGAAACTTCCAGCACTGCAGCTCCTTTTAGACCTTTCCCTGGAAGTTCTGATACCACAGACCTCAAACTCGAGGTCAGACATCAACTTCAGCTCCAGACTGATCTAAAGCTAAAGGTCCTCTCATGTGTGTTTGCAGTTGAAAGTGCTGCCCAGAGACCTGCAGCTCTGCTCTGAGACTGCATCCGGCGTTGATGTTGGAGGGCAGCATGAGTGGGGCGAGCTGGTCCAGCTGGACCCGCAGACAGTCGGCGTCATTGTTCGGCTGGAGAGGGAGACGTTCCAGGTATTAGTCTATTCCAGCAAACAAAGATGGGGGGGAAAAGTGATGAAAGATTATTGACTGACTTGTTTGTTTATCAGGTCCTGAACATGCATGGGAAGGTGCTGACCGTGCGGCACCAGGCGGTGAACCGCAGGAAAGATAACCGTTTCGCCGTGGCGCTGGACTCGGAGCAGAACAACATCCACGTCAAGGATATCGTTAAAGTCATCGACGGACCTCACTCTGTAAGGAGTTCACCCACAACTAAATATTTATCTCGGCGTGAAGCGCTTCCTGTTGGACTGAGCAGCTAATCAAATACTTACACTTTACTCTAGGCGCATTTTAGAAGACTGGAGTCTTTTGTTAACTCAAAGCTCAGATTCAAGGGTGGTATACACAGAAACCCTTTATGTGCTCTGGTAACAAGCAAGCCCACTGCGAGCATCAGTGTGAGCTCAGTTCTTGGGGGGTCTGAGCCTCAGATCATTAAATCAGACGTGAATTGTGCCGAAAGCTTTTTCACCAGTCCAACGATTTTAATCTGAGTGCTTGTGTGTGTTTTGTCCCGCAGGGCCGTGAAGGTGAGATCCGTCACCTGTTCCGGGGCTTCGCTTTCCTCCACTGTAAGAAGCTAGTTGAGAACGGCGGCATGTTCGTCTGCAAGACCAGACACCTGGTGCTGGCAGGTGGATCCAAGGTCAGCACCTCGTGCTTTTTGTTATGGTTGAACAGGAAGAACCTGTTATCCTTCTCCAGGGCCTGAATTTAATCACTTCCTGCAGCACAGTGGAGACAGACACAGACAGAGGCGTCTAACGTCATTCATTCGGTTTTCAGCGGTGCAGAATGACTGGTCAGGTCTCTGCAGAGGTGGACTGAGTTCAGTGAAGTTAATGTCAACAGCATTAATCCTCAGATTACTCTGACATTAATGAGGTGAGGTAGCAGTCCAAAAACAAGTTTCAGGCTCAGACTTCATCCATGCCTCCACCCTCTGATGGTGAAATGAGCTGCTGGGTCTGTCACAGTGCTGACGTGACAGAAAGACGTGGAGGAGAATAACAAAAACCCATAAGAACAGGAGGAAAATATTTAAGGGCAGAAAGATTGCCCCATTGTTTTTTTGTTTCTTTTAAATGGGGCAGCACGGTGGTTAGCACTGCTGTCTCACATCTAGAATGACATCTAGAAGGTCTGGGTTCAAGTCCACCTTGGCCTGGGCCTCTCGCTGTGTGGAGTTTGCATGTTCTCCTCATGTCTGCGTGGATTTCCTCCCACAGTACAAAGACATGCACTTACTGGGGTTAGGTTAATTGGTCACTCTAAATTGCCCATAGGTGTGAATGTGAGTGTGGATGGTTGTCTCTCTCTGTGTTGGCCTCACTGCTTGTGAGGGCTGCACGATTGCCCAGTGCAAATATTCTTGAAATGAGCAGAATAGTGGAACTTCGTACTGTGCAGAAGTCTCACCCCTCGTTTCTTTATAATTTGCGTCCAAAGAGCCAAACCTTTTAGTAAATATTTGAAGTGGTGCTGTGCAATAGTGCTCCGGCTACCCAGCAGCCCAGAGTGTGTGCTCCACCTTTTGCCAGCTGAGAACCATGGCCTTAGGTTTGGAGGTGCTATTTCTCATCCAAGCTGCTTCACACTTAGTTCCAAGCTGCTCCAGTGCGAGCTGGAGGTCATCATTCAACAAAGCAACCAGGTCCACATCATCTGCACCAAGTAGAAACAAGATCCGGGGTAATCAGACGCGACATCCTAGTCGTCTTAGCTGCACACAGAAATTTTTCTCCATTTAAAAAGTCAGAGCAGAATCGGTGACAAAGAGCACCGGAGTCGGCCGCCCGCCACGGCAGTGCAACCAAGCTTTTACTGCAGTTTCACAGGGAACAAATAAAGCAGTGTTCCACAGCCAGCACGGAGTAGAAACGTGATTGTTTAACTTGATGGAAATGGCAGATTTCTTGTTGCTTCTCGAGCTTGAAGAATTTGACTCTTTGTGTGTTTTTAGCCCAGAGATGTGACCAACTTCACAGTGGGAGGATTTGCTCCAATGAGCCCTCGCATCAGCAGCCCAATGCACCACGGTGGAGGAGGTGAGTGTGGTTTTAAAAAAAACACACACACACACACAGCTGTGTAATTGGGGGGTTTAATTGCCATTTGTTGTGCTGCTCTTTGGAAAACATGATGGAGGCCATAAGATGTGGAAATAAAAATGTTAGACTGCTGCAGATTTTTTTCTTTTTGTTTAACTTGAGACTAAAGTAACGAAAACAAACCAGAGAGAACTCAACTCCTCAGGCTCCTCTGGATCCTTTCAAGGGGGCTTTGGTTCCTCTTGGTTTACTGCAAATGTTTAACCTTATACGTGTCGAACATTTGTGGACTTCTGACGACAAATACCGTAATACCCCTATATGGCTGTGAAGTGCAGTTTCTGAGCTTTCGGGAACCGTTTGAATTTTTCCAATAGAACAAACGGTCGCGGAGTTACGGTAAGAAGCCAGCTGATCAAAGGACCTTTGATCAGCCGACTCCGGCGATCGCCTGGCATTAAAGGGTTAACATGACTGCAGGTAACTGAAGGGTTGGCCTCACTGATAGTTTAGCAGCTTTTAGATGTGTCCCTGATCCAACACACCTGATTCAAATCTGAATGACCTCCTCAGTATGCAGTCAGGTTCTCCAGAGTCCTGCTAATGACTTCTATATTTGACTCAGGTGTGTTGAAGCAGGGACACATCTAAAACCAGCAGGACACCGAACCTCGAGGCCTGGATGTGAGGAACCCTGCTTTAGGCTCTTTAGTTTATTCTAAAATCCACCAAAGTGGACGAGACTGTGTAAATATGATTTACCTGCCAATAAAAAAAACAGTTATTATTTACAGTGTTGACTCTTCTGCATACCTTCTGCAGCGCTGCTTCATCAGTGCTCCAAGCTGATGACCGTTTGCTTGTCCGCTCGCTCTTAAAGGGCGATTTTAGACTTTTAGATTCTCAATTCCTTCGATTATTGATCAGATTAAGATTTGGGGAGTTTCCTGTCCACAAGTCCACGTTGTTTATTTGAGGATCTCTGAGCCACTTGGCTATCACATTTGTTTGACATGGTGCTCCGTCATGTTGAAAGTGCACAGACTGCTCCTGGATCAAATATGTTTTATGGACAGCTGCACTGAGGATGATGCTGTCATAGTTGGATAGAGATGGAGCTGCTCGTCTGCCTCCTACGTCTTTGGCTCCGCTGTCAGCATCCTTTGGCTCCAGACAGACAGAAACAAATCCAGTCAGTAAATCAACGGAGAGAG
>VUQM01093479.1:0-10472 GCA_015108615.1 Australoheros scitulus
CACACACACACACACACACACACACACACACGTGTATCTTTATACTGTACTCTTTTCAAAACAGTAACTTTATGAATGCCTGCATGTGTGGACTCTAGGAGACATCCGTAAATTGTAGCTACTAACAACCTGGGTTAGACTACCTAGATGGGCATTTCAGATACTTAGCTGTGACCTACTTTTTGGATAACTTTGGACACCAGTATGTGCTACAGTGGCCTTCTGCCTGTTTTAAGTGGACCATTTAAGAGTAGACTTACGCTCCACTCTCCACCTGGACAGAGTTGCATCTCTCTGGGAAGTTCTTGTCACTGAGCCTGGTGCAGTCAGAGCTCAGGTCCAGTTTTCTGCCAGCGAAGTTCCGCTGTTCAAATAGGGTCACCTGAGAGCAGAGACAGCACAAAAATAGCATGGGTTACACTTTATCAACAAACAGGAACACCAAAGATCCTGCTGGGATGTTAAAACTGCATAAAACTGTGGTGTTCCTTATTTGGGAGTATTTTACTGATATTGCATATACAAAGTTTTAAACTTTGTGGGAGCATAACCTGCATGTGAAGCTCCTGTGTTCTTAAATCGAGTTTGATATGAACACTGTTTCATTAATGTTTTTGAACATTTTATTATGGAACCAACAATAAACATGCAGCTATTATCTTTGTTTTTTTTTCAGAACTGAATACGATGGATGGATGGATGGATGGATGGATGGATGGATGGATGGATGGATGGATGGATGGATGGATGGATGGATGGATGGATGGATGGATGGATGGATGGATGGATGGATGGATGGATGGATTCAGTTTTTTCTGAAAAGGCTGAACAACCAGGATAAAACATATAGACTGTTCAGCTTTTATGTAGCGATACATTTTAATCTTTGGACAGACCCAAGACCCCTGATTCCACTTTTTATACCAAGTCAAGCTAATCTATTACTATTAACCTCTGAACTTAACACGCATACAGTACCAGTCAGAATTTTGGACACACCTTCTCATTCAGTGGTTTTTCATTACTTAAAAAGTGTCTGCATTGCAGATTAATACTAAAGCCATCCAAACTATGAAGAAATACATATGGAATTATTTAGTAAACAAAAAAGTGTGAAACAAACCAGAATATGTTTTATGTTTTACATTCTTCAAAGCAGACACCTCTTGTTTAGATGACAGTTTTGCACATCTCTGCATTTTCTCAGTCAGCTTTATGAGGTAGTCACCTGGAATGACTTTCAGTTAACAGCTGTGCCTTGGCTTCTTGAATTTCTTGCCCTCTTAATGTGTTTGAGACCATCAGCTGTGTTGTGAAGAGGTAGAGTTTGTTACAGTGAATAGCCCTGTCTGAGTAATGTTCTAATCCATATTATGGCAAGAACTACTGAACTAAGTAATGAAAAACAGCAGTCCATCATTACCTTAAGAAATGAAGGTCAGTCAATCTGAAAAATTTCAAGAACTTTGAAAGTGCAGTCACAAAGACCATCAAACATTAACATAGAAGAGCCACCTCGACAGGACAAGACTCTGCATCTGATGGAGAAAGGGCACTCTTTTGAGGATGCCAATGCTCGCATTTTGGACCGGGAAGACTGAACAGAGGAGGTGGGTTACATCACCAACTTTCCCCCATTTACAGTCCGATCCTGAGCTCCCTCCCCAGGTAGCCACATGAACAATAGTGGGTCACAACCACCTCCAAGGGACTAGGCCAACTGGGGTTAAAATACCTGGATAACTCCACCTTTTGGTTTGAGAACTGAAGAAGCCTTTCAGATGAGAAGTGAAAAGTATTCAAGAGACAAAAAGAAGTCCAGTCACCCTTTTTCAAGCTCCAGAGACTACTATGACCTGGATGACTGAGAACCTACACAGACACATCAACCGTTATGATGAAACTGGCTCTCATCAGGACTGCCCCAGGAAAGGAAGACCAAGCGTTACCTCTGTTGGAGAGGATAAGTTCAAAAGTTCAGCCTCAGAAACCGCAAGTTAACAGCACCCCAGATAAAAGCCCACCTAAATGCTTCACAGAGTTCAGCTAGCACACACATTTCAACATCAACTGTTCAGAGAACACTGTGTGAATCTGGACTTTATAGTTGAATTCCAGCAGAGAAGTCACTTCTAAGGAAACACAAGAAGAGGAAGACAATGCCTTGGGGATAGGAACACAAGGAATGAACATTAGACCAGTGGAAATCTGTCCTTTGGTCTGATGAGTCCAAATTTTATATTTTTGGTTCCAAATGCCATGTCTTTGTAAGATGCAGAAAACGTGAACGGATGGTCCCTACATGTGTAGTTCCCACCGTGTGTGATGGTATGGGGGTGCTTTGCTGGTGACACTGTTGGCAATTTTTTTCAAATTCCAAGGTACACTTAACCAGCATGGCTACCACATCATTCTGCAGTGACATGCCATCCCATCTGGTTTGCGCTTAGTGGGACCATCATTTGTTTTTCAACAGCACAATGACCCCAAACACACCTCCAGGCTATGTAAGGGCTATTTGACCAAGAAAGAGGGTGATGGAGTGTTGCGTCAGATGACATGGCCTCCACAATCACCTGACCTAAACCCAATTGAGATGGTTTGGGATGAGATGGACTGCAGAGTGAAGGCAAAGCAGCCAACAAGTGCTCAGCACTTCTGGGAACTCCTTCAAGACTGTTGGAAAACCATTTCAGGTGATGACCTCATGAAGCTGACTGAGAGAGAATGCCAAGAGTGAACAAAGTTGTAATTAAAGCAAAAGGTGCCTACTTTGAAGAATCTAAAATCTAAAACATATTTTGGTTTGTTTAACATGTTTAACTTTACTGCAAGATTCCTTATGTGTTCCTTCATAGTCTGGATAACTTCAGTATTAATTTACAATGTCGGAAAAAAATAAAATTCAAACACTGAATGAGAAGGTGTGTCCAAACTCTTGACTGGTACTGAATATGACAGTAATTATAATCTTCTCACCTAATGCCCAGCATTTAAAAAAAATGTAATTCAGTTTTATTTACACAAAGCAAAGTCATAAGTAATAAGTAATCTCAGAGCAATTCACAAAGTCAAGGGAGAAATCCAGTGATTCCTCTTGCACGTTTGGCAGTGGAAGAAAAAAAAATCTTTTAACGCGAAGAATCATGCAACAGAATTATTTGGTTAATAGAGAGGACAAGAAAACACATATACCCAAAGTGACCTGTTCCTGTTGAAGTGTTTGTCAGCATTAAGAAATGGCATTTGAAAAGTAACAACTTTGAGATGTGATGTTAAGACTTTTAAATGTCTTGAGCATCGTATAATGAATCGTATCCATCTCCACTGTACTGGGATGAACACAATTTGGTAAAAACAGAAAAAATTGCTCTTTTAAACCAGAATTTATGGGTTGATACAATCTTACCTTCTCTACTGGCAGTAGATAAGTTTGTTTTTCTGGGGTTTTTTTGTTTGTTTGTTTGTTTGTTTTGCCCTTTAGTTAAAAATGACCAACATGATTTCTCAGTTTCTCAGTAGTTACTAATTAACTTACTGATGAGCTGACCGTTATAATTATATGCCACAGAATTTTTTTTTTTTTTCATTCTAGTGACTTTATATTAAGGAACCAATCTATATACTTTGACAAAGTAACTACATAATTGTTTGACTCACCCTCCCACTGGACCCGTAGAAGGCACGTTGGAGCACAGACCCCAGCTTGCTGTAGATATAGAAGATTTTGAGTGAATAATCATAACCTAAATACAAACACACAGTTAATAATCAAGACATAAACTACAGCAATCAAAGAAACTCCCTGGTCTGTGTTTGGGGACAAAAAGTGAAAACTTTAGCCTCTGAAAATATTTTTTGTCGCTGCGTTTAACAATTATTGCTGCTTTTCTTTTCATACTATTTTCATGTAGCACCATCATCTTGCACTTTAAAATGTAAAACAGTATGTGTGCATACAGCCATCATCACTTTCCATGTGAAAATGTTTTTTGGGAAACTGGTGTTGTAGGCATCGCAGAGAGTACAGCATGAGAATCAGCAGGAAACTGGCTGTGAAGCCTCAGGCACAGCCACCTCAGCACAATTAGTGGGTGTCTCACTCTGTGGGCCGTGGCCAGATCACGGCACTCTCAACATACCTGGTTTGTTGGACTAATCCTGGGACCTTAGTAAAGATGTTCATGTCAGCTCTGCAAGGCTACAATAAAGCCCCTTAAATATGGCCAGCTGAGGTGAGCGGACAAGTACTGGAAAACTCAGAGTGTTTCTGCAACAGTCGTCGGGGCCCTAGTGTCATTGATATGCTAAACTCACGCTGTCTCCTCTTTCCACAGCTGCAAACACTGCAACCACAAGCAGTGCACAAAAAACCCCATACAAACACACATCCAGTGAGCAAGTAAAACAGATGAGTGAAGATACACAAACACAACAAGCAGAGAGAGAGAGCACAGTTTCAGCACGCCAACATTAAGTGAGAGTGCAGTGCCAACAGTTTTGGTTTTGAACAATTCAGCATTTTCTCTGCTGCAACAATGCTTTGTAAACAATGCATCTTATGATAATGGTTGTATTCATGGTTAGTGTAGGGCCCCACTCCAGCACACTGTATTCACTGAAGAGGTCATGACCCTAAGCAGAGCTGTAGTGAGCTTCTACTATATGATTGTTTCACCTCTGTGAACCTGAAAAGATTATAATGTTCTGATGGTTTCACCTTCTGGTTTCAGATGACCCAGCAAAAATGACGAGGCTTCCTGAATCTTGTTGGAGAGGGTAGCATTGGCAAATGTTATTTATTTAACCATTATTTCACCAGGACATCTTATCTTTTTTTTTTTCAAGGGAAACCGGGCCAAAACCACACTGTGTGCCATCAATGAGCTTGTCATGGTTGCTACAGCAGGCAGGAAAGGCAGACCACAAAAGCAGGACTCAGAAAAAAAGTGAAAAATGAACTTAAGGACTTTATTGAAAATGAGGACTGTATAAACAAATAAACTGGGCTGGTCTGTGGCCAGAACTAAAACTAAGGGGTACGAGGGACGGTAATCAGGGCAAGAGGAAACACTAGGGCACAGCAGGTGAAGCAAATGAAACTAATAACGGAGGAAGCAAAACTAAACAGAAAGCATGGGGAACACAAGACTGTCAAACTAAAACAGGAAGTGACTAGACAAGGTACACATAGACACAGGGAAACACAAGGGAGAAGAAATAAACAGGAATACAAAAGAGAACTAATAAACATAATCAGAACCAAAAGAACACAAAACACTGGGCCACCGGCCCAGGACCATCACAGAGCTAATTTAATTTCAGAGTGAATCTGAATCAAGGGGTAGATCCTGGAAATGTTTTTCAATCCCAGCAATTCATGGAAAGGCACGCCAGGCAATCCCAGGCTATTAGTGGACACCAGTACCTACCAAAACAACCCTGAACCTTTTTAACTCCTAAAGAAAAACTCCCTGAAGAAGCTCAATTTAAACTCCATTTAAATTATTACAGGAACATCACTCCTGTGCTCCAGCAAACTATCTTACATAACACAAGTTTATCATATTAAAATGCTAAGTGATAATTTCCAGTTATATTGGCTGAAAACTGTTCTCCTAATTAAAGAAGAAATATGATGCAAATGCTCAGTTTTATGGATGCATAATGCATTCACTTGACAATTTTTTTCTTGCTTTTCTGAATTAACAGGATACCTATCTTGGAAATTCCAATATTTTTAATTAAAAAAAATATGCTCTGTTTTACTGAATTCATGAGATATCTTAAAATTCCAACAATTTGCTGATTTGAATGCTTGATTTCATAAGCAATAGTGACACTGTCCTAAATAACTGAAACACTGGGCAATATTGGCATATTTGTGTAAAATAGATGGTACAGACTGTTTGTCTGCTGGATGTTTCTCCAGGATCACTGGAACTGATGTGGCTGTGGGATGTGAAAGGATGCAGGCTGCTATGTGGCAGCTCATGAAATCAGGTTTTTAAGTCAATAGATGCTCCCCTAGGATTTTAAGAGAAACAGGACTTTTTTAATTAAAAAATTTCCAAGATAATGATTCCAATAATTTAGAACAACAGAACTTGGCTGTACCAGTGACATTAAAAATACATAAATATCCATAAATCTATCCATAGTAAGTAACCCTACTAACAAACAGACAAACCAAACCAATTGCATAATCTTACTGATGGGTGCAAAACAGAAACAAGCTTTCTTCTAGAATTAATCAGAGTATTCTCAATATAAGAAATGAAGGCTAAAAACGAAAATTTTAAAAATCACTGAAGATTTCTACTCCGCTCACAACCAGCATAAAACTGCCTCTGACCAGAATAGAAGTAGAAGCTGGAAACCCCTCTGAAGTTTACTAGTGAGAACTACACACTCAGCTGTAATGCGATGGTGGTTGTATGAAGCCAAAACACCAGGTAGGCTGGCCACCAGATGAAGTTTGGGGAGGCATCAAGACAAAGAAAGTGGGCAAGCTGAAGCAGATCTATCAGGTCCTAAATTCCTCCCTGACTGAACACTGTATTTATCTAAGCCACAGCTACTGGAAATAATCATTATTGCTGACAAAATGAGGTTTAACCAGTCATCAAATTCAGTGGTTTCCTGCCAGTGTTGTGAATTCTTAATGAGTCTGTTTAATGCAGAAAACATAGAACTGCTTATACAAAAAACTTTTTTTTGTATAAGCAGTTCTCTGAAAAACTTTTCCCATAATACTTGCCACTGTAACTGTACCTTCTCTGCTAATATCTCCTGATGTATTTTAAAACTATGAACTGTAACTGTTATGCAACCTAGCTGCAAACAAATCATGTTCTCTGACATTAACTTTGCTTACAGTGTCAAAATCCCTCCTTTTTCAAAAAGATCTGTTGGCCCCAGCAGATTTATGCTCACACTTCGCTGCCTTCAAATGGAGAGGTATTCATTGTGTGTCTGGTGGGGTGGGGGTTGCTGTATGTGTGCTGATGAATAGCAGAAAATGTCCTGGATGTTTTTGTCACATTGGCAGTGAACCAGCCGGTAACACTGGTGAGCACGGATCAGGTTGAGAAGCTTGGAGACTTTTCTTGCATTTTGGAGCAGTTTCCAACGGAGACAAATGCAGCAGGTCAGACATCTATATGTGGTTCTGAGTGAGGTGGCTGGGGCGACAGAGGCTGAGCGAAGGGAAAGGTATAGGGAAAGAAACAGCACAGGACTTAAGGAAAAATCTGTATTTTTTTTTTTTTTTACCCACTCTTACTTTTTAAAATCTTGGCTACCTTTCACACTCTTGAAGAGATTTAGCTCCTTGAAATGTCGCTCATCCTAACCGTGCTGGACAAGTTGGCTTATTTTCTGTCTCTGATAGCATTTTGTGTCAGTGTGTCTTACAGCTGGCTGAAATGAATCTAGGCTCTTCTGTCATATCCACGAGGTCTGACAATGACTGGATGTTTTTCAGTGGATATTTAACTTTTTTTCAGTGGATATTTAAATGATCCTGAGGTTTGGGGTTGATTTAGGATGGTTTTACTCAAAACCTGTGGACACCTGACGCCTGAGTGTAAGTTTCTGAGTCTTGTTTTATTTGAACATTTATGCATGTTCTTTTTTATTCTGTCACCAAGTTCAGAGTAGACTGCAGCCTTGCAACAGTTTTGATTTCTGCATTAGTGTCATTAACCCTGTGAGGACCAAGTCATCATTGGTGATGACCCCAACTTTGACCCTAATCCTAACTTTGACACTAAACCCATGCAATCAGAATTTTTTTTTTCTCTTTGCAATCTAGGTACAGAAGAATTTATTCTATTTTTTTCCCCCCAAAAGCCCTTTTTGGATTTCTCCTAAATATGGGTAGGGCTATCAACAATGATGACTTTGATTTTAGAGAGTTAGCGTGTAAGCTATGAGGCTGTTAAATAGTGTTAAAATCTGCCAAATAATTGCTCTGTAGGTGTAACTGAAGACAGTGAGCTCCTTGCCAACGATCACGATGCCACAGTGGGGGATCCTGAGACCACACCATGTGCTTGCCCTGGTGATGTATGTTTCAGCCAGTGAGGACTTTGACTGGACAAAGAATGAGAGAACATCCTTCTACTATGGCACCTTCCCAACTGGTAGGAAACCAGGATCTTCAACATACTAGTCCACATGTTGCAAGTGTCCATATATAAATAATCTTTCTGGTTAATTTAAGTAAATTGAGCAATTTATCAAAACTGTTTGCATTGACAGCGTATAGGCATATAGGGGATGATATATGGGGATCCTAAATATCATGTTAATTTGGACCTCTGACCTCTTCTTCAAGGCCAAAAAAGGTCAAACTTTCATAACATGTATTTTATATTTAAAATTCTGCTGCCTTTGTTTGTACTAGCAGCATTTAGGAAATTATATTGGTCCAAATACATCAGATTTGACCTCTGACCTCACTTTTACATTTCAGATCTTCATTTCATTCGAATTGACCCAAAAGTGTGTTTAATCTTTGAAGAAAAAGAAAGAGCTGCCTCGTTAGTTAGAAATATACTGTTGTGTATTCTATAATGAGCTCAAGTTATTCATGTTACAAATCAATACCAATTATCCATGACCTACTCCTACATAATGTTGGTGTAATCAGAGTAAACATCTGTCATGCTGCCCTCATCAGATTTTTAATTTCAACAATTCAATTCTATTTTATTTACATAGCACCAAAACACAACAAACAGTCACCTCAAGGTGCTTACTCCACTACAAACTTCATAAAATATGCTTTAAAAAAGAACAAAGAAAACATTAAAGCCACAAGCGGCGATGATCGGGCCCTTGCACCTGGCGTGCGTCGACCTGTGGCGCTCAAGCTGTGACGCGCTCGGAGGTTGTCGTGGACAGGAGAGTCGCGGGCTCACCTGGATGCTTTCAGCCCGTTGTTCGGCCACCTAACATCTACCGTGTCCACTAGATGGCATCCGTGAGCACCAGCTAATTAAAGTGTCATGATGCTCTATATACTGCCTGCACCATCAATGAAATTGTAATGATCATAGGATGATGATTAACAGTGTACTGCTGATTTCGTGTCACCACTAGGTGGCGTTATGAGTGTGATACAAAGCTGGTAGATGGGTGTGTCCAGAGTCATTCACACGCTCATGAAGTATGTGAAGTTTGGGACAGACTGGACAATGTATGTTTGAGATGTGACATTTTGGTGTCTTGTGGAATATGATTGAATTTGTTCAGTACATAAGAGAAAAAAAATGTCAGGCAAATTGCAGAAAGATTGCGTGAATGATTGCACAATATGTGTGACAATGTTGTGGTTTCTCCATAGAGACATGAAGTGGACTTTGGTGGGGTGGCCACGGCTGCAGCGTGCAAAATGGGGCATGGGTCTGATTGACTTTTTTGATCAGGATGATGTCAAGAATATCTGTACCCAATTTCACACATTTAGGGGAAACTAAATCTTTTGCTCTCCATATAAACCCAGTACAGTATTTGGGGTGTGGTCACGGCTGCAGCGTGCAAAATAGGGCATGGGTCTGATTGACTTTCTTGATCGTGATGATGGGGTACAGAATGTCTGTAACCAATTTTATACATTTCCAGGAAACTAAATGTTTTGCTCTCCATATAAACCCAATGCAGTATTTGGGGTGTGGTCACAGCTGTGGTGTGCAAAATGGGGCATGGGTTTGATTGACTTTTTTGATCAGGATGATGTCAAGAATGTTGAAACAAATTTTCATGCATTTCAGAGAAACTAATTCTGTGGACCGCCATACAAATTTTCATTTACTTCTGTAGGGGGCACTGTTGCATCTATAGCCTTGAATCCGTACTTATGGGTTCAGCCTGGGTCTGTACATGAGTGACTACATTTTTAGGCTGATCGGGAAAAGCATGTGCGAATGAGTGCACAAACAATTTTGTGACGAGAGAGAAAAATGAAGGCCAACTTCATCGGCCTGGTGTGACAAGGCCGTTGAATATTCTACAAAACCTTCACCTACTTTTGATGCCCTACTGGTCTAGATGATGCTGAGCCATTTTGGTCTCACTGGGTCAAATGCCCTAGGAAGAGATGATTCAAATATCCGGCCTGAAAATTGCTAAACTGACACCTTAATTTGAAGATGGCTGACTTCCTGTAGGGTTTCGAGTATGGGTCCAAAATACTTTTTTGCATGTCTTAGGATGATACATGAGCCTTCACAATTTCAGGTTTCATGGCGCTCTCTCTCCTGCTGAACGCCATTAACGAACAGCAGCGGGTCCACCCCGACGGTGTTCTTATTATCACGGGAGACTTTAACAAGGCCAACTTGAAGACTGTACTCCCGAAATTCCACCAACATGTCAAATGTTCTACAAGAGGGGAGAACACTCTTGACCATGTTTACTCCAACATTAAGCACGCTTACAGAGCCAAACCCCTCCCCCACCTTGGC
>VUQM01093491.1:0-12457 GCA_015108615.1 Australoheros scitulus
TTCCAGACCAACAAAATGAAAGTTATGGAGTGGTCAGCCCAATCCCCGGACCTTAATCCAATAGAAAACTTGTGGGGTGACATCAAAAATGCTGTTATTGAGGCAAAACCAAGAAATGCAGAGGAATTGTGGAAAGTTGTCAAATCATCCTGGGCTGGGCTGGAATGCCAGAAGTTGGTCAACTCCATGCAACACAGATGTGAAGGAGTTCTCAGAAACAGTGGTTATGACACTAAATATTAGTTTAGTGATTCACAGAAAGTTCAGTTCATAAAGTGAATATTTGAGTTTATAAAGAAAAATGCAGACACTGCTATTTTTTTGAACAGCCCAACATTCTTTTTTCTTAATTTCTTGTAAAGCAATTGGAAAATTTATACATTTTTCTACATGTTTTTGATTTAGAATATAATGTTCAGTGTCCCCAGTGCCTGTAAATAAAAACTATTATAAGGATTCTGAGCTTTATTCATGTTTTTGAATGCACTGCTATTATTTTGAACACAACTGTAAGTACTACAAACTTGATTTTGCATGAAATTAAAAGAGATCAAAAATTGTTCACACACTTTTCACAGTTGAGGATTATGTTTATTAACTCAATAGAAAGTTACAATATGCAAACATTACACAACACAAAGCTAAGCATCCCTCCTTTAGGCCATTTTAAACATGAAAGCAGTTTGCTGAAATGGAGGCTTACACAGTGAGACAAGCCAAAGGCAGGTTTTTGGAACACAACGTGAAATCACCAGCGGTTACTCGTGGTGGGCACTATCGTGTTTCCAGCACGCCGTTTTTGATCCTCCATCTCCAGGAAGTGCTGAAGTCTGGAGCTGGAACGCAGCAGAGCTCCAGGCCGGACTCCTGCACCTCCTCATCATGACCAATCTGCTGGCCGTGCTCAGTCTCCAGAGTGAACACTCTCTCGGAGATCTAAATCAGACACACATAAGCATCAAACTAGTGTAATCTTTCTTTTTTACACTGAAATGGACAAACAACACATGGTGTTCTGACATGAGTGTGGATCGCTGCAACTATTCCTCACCTGATCACTGATTCCAGTGGCGATGTGGCCCACCTTTACCCGACGCACCTCTCTGATTCGAATGTTCCTATTGCCAAAGTCTCTGATGCAGACGTCTACCCCTGAACCAATCATAAAGCAGAGTGAGGCACATGACAAAAAAGAAAACAAACAAACAAAAAAAAGCACTTTATCATGTGCTGTTTGGTAACATTAAATTAATTAGAAAAGAGAATATTAACCCTTTTTGACCTACAATAGAACAGGTCCGCCAGGCCATATCTTTACATTTTTACATGCTGTGGTGCCATTTTTTGGAATATTTCAATTTTCTATACATAAATAGAATCTTTATATCCAAAATTTTCAAAATATGTATGAAAAAAATCCATAGTACCTACAGAAATTAGCTAAAAAGTGCAATAACCCACAAATAAATTGAAAATCGTTTTTTATTTTTACATATTTTTCTATATACAGAAAAGCTATAGCTGTATCCTTCAAAATTGTAAATGAGAAAAAGATGCACAGAGGCCTTTCAAACCACAGAAAATAAATTTTGAGTCTGTTCATAACTTCATTTGTAAGATACACTCATTTTATAAACTGTAGGAAAAATGAAAAAAAATGAATACTGTGCAGAATTTGCAAAAAGACAGCATGTGCATCAAAATAAACAACTTTCAATAGTGTAATCAAAGTTTTAAGTGTCTCTGGAACGTATACAAGGAAGGTATAAATTCAAGCATGCAGTGTTTTCTGCTGTGCCAGGCCTAGGAGAATAAAACTACGCTTCCCGGCAAGAATATGAGCGATTCGCGGGAAAATGACTCCACTTCCTGTTGCTGCAGGTAGTGGCTTGCATGAAATCATGTGATAGTTCATGTGACAACGTGATGACGGACAGTCCAATGTAGGAAGTGCTCTTAGTAGCTAATGAAAACAATGACCGCATGGATTATACGGTTTTGTTGTTTGCGCTTTATACGCAATTTTACACGATTACTGCGAACCCGTTGGAGGAAGGATATAGCGCTCTGGGGACATGTTGAATGCACGATATGTAAGTGTAATTCCTCCGTATTTATATGCAAAAAGAATCATTGCTCTCTCTTATTTGGTTGCAGTTCTAGCGTCATTACAAAATGTACATGCAAATGAGAACACCCGCCAGCGGGCCCGCCAGTTCAAAGAAGTTAAACTGGTTTCTTAAACATGACAATCAGTTCACTGTACTCAAATGGCCTCCACAGTCAGCAGATCTCAATCCAATGGAGCCCTTTTGGGATGTGGTGTAATGGGAGATGCGCACGGATATGCAGCTGACAGATCGGCAGGCACTGTATGATGTTTCCAGCACCTTGTTAAATCTATGCCATGAATAATTAAGGTAGCTCTGAAGACCAAAGATGGGTCAACCCAGTACTACTAAGTTGTAACTAATGAAGTGGGCAGTGAGTGTATAGGCACGATTTCCTCCTCAGTCCTCTTGTGTTTGCTTGGCTCGAGACACAACAGTCAGAGTGATATCAGGCTGCCTTTGTGTCTTAAGCTTGTGGAACTAACCTGCTTAAATGTGTATGCGTCACCTGTTCACGTCAGTGAAAAAATTAATTTGTTTTCATGTGCAAACTCCCAGACTTTTATGTTCCAGGAAGATTTTTGCTCCTATTCAAAAACTCTTTGTTCCTGATTCCTATATGTTTTTGGGGATGATTTTTTGGAAACAAGCATTTCTCATCTCTTCTATTGAGACTGTCTGAAAACAAGAAGGCAACATGATCTTGAGATTAGTTAGTGAACTAGCAAAAATATTTCTAAAGCCTTTCTTCCTGGCTCCTCTGTAGTCATCAAACTGCCTGCACCAGAGAAAAGGAGGAGACACTGTGCAGCTGCTGACTGATATCGCAATTCTGTGTGTGTGTGCGTGCGTGCGTGCGTGCGTGCGTGCGTCAGGGATAATTATGTTTACCATATAAGATTCAGTGGTGGTATGAACTCGCAATTTGTATTCATATTTTGAAAAAAAGAGAGAGGGAGCCTCCACTGTTGAAGGAACTGTTGCCGTTGCTGAGTGAGGGGGCAAAATGCATGTGTTTTAAATATTAGGGGGGCTGACAGCTGATACGGCTTCATGACTAGTTATTCTGTTTATCTTGTTGTAAGTAGCCTTCAGTGCCAGCACAGCTGGGAGCAGACTATCACCACTGGAGCAGCCAGGCTTGTAAAATGTTGAGCATGCAGTCAGGACTGGGCATTCTGTGCTAAATCACAACTGGATCATCCAAGATGGCAGCCACCCTTTGTTTTAGCGTTATTTTTGGGAAATAGGAAGAAGTGGAGTCACATATACAGTCTATGATTGGGCTACCAGGAAACGAGTAATACATTTTCTGTGGACCTTTCAAGTTAACATGATGATTCACATTTATAAATTGCTAGATTGTGTTCTTCTCTTTCTGACTCAGGCCCTGATTTGCTCCATAGCCCTCATCCAACTTATTGCAGCTCACTAGGCTATGATTTTAGCATTTTATACACCAAAGTAGTGAGAGCACCTTCATTCCCCACCACTGGCACCTGTTCATGGTTCAAAATACAGGAAAAAGTCCACAAATATGACCTACTTGTCAAACATTTTCACACTTTGCAAATCAATCAAGTTGGCTGGATTGGTCCTTTTTAAGAGGCTGGTTCTTGACCTTCGTTGCTCATAGTAAGAATCTGGTTTGGAAGATATTTAAGTTCTAAAAGTAAAATCTGGTTGTGTCCTCCCGTGCAGCAGAGGAGTGAATAACTTTAGATTTAAGATCCGTGAGGTAAGATCTGTGAGGAAAAAGAGCAGGCATTTTGAAGTTCTTGAAAACAGTGATTGGCATTTTTCACTTTTTTCTTACTTGATAAGTGAAATCAAGAAATAATCTTCAAACTAATAAGAGATAAAAACTGAACTGTTCATTGGAGCCTTTGTCCTAATTTACAATACTTTTGACAGGTAATTTCACTGTACAACAAGGCGAAAGAACTTAATGAAAGCGAAACATTCACAGTAGTTGCTGTGTGATCTTTTTTATAATCTGAAAAGTATAAAGTTGTGAAATTTGGCTTTAAGCAAAGAAGATGGGGTGTTAATTTTACAGGCTGTCTAGATGTTAACATTACATAAGTGGTGCTGTAGGAGGAGAAGTGTGTGTCACTCTTCACGGACAGGATAAGGAGGTCTTGCCCACCCCCCACCCCCGTCCCTTCCATTTCACTGGCGAAGGTTCCCTGTTCCTGTGGCAGAGTTCATTACAGGTTACAAACACTGCTGCTTTCTCCACACGACTTGAAAATTTCACTCTCCCTCTCTGCTCATCTTCATCCCCGGAGACGGGGTGATTTAAAGTGTGTCCTCTGGATTAGCTGTCTTTTCCATCACAGGGCTCCACTCCAGCTTATTGCATCCAGGGAGGGGATGCAGTGTAACTGTGAAACAATGCTGCATCCAGCCAGAGAACCGGCGTGCCTCTCTTTAAAAATGAAGCCCGTTGTCGGTTTTACACCAGTTGGATCGCATTTCTCCTTGCAGTCTGCTCTCATCAGCGATGATAGCGCTTGTTTACTCACCCTGCTAATTTTATGTCTTTGCAAATGCGCATAAGCCTTATATGTAAGTTGAAGCTGTGTGTGTGTGTGTGTGTGTGTGTGTGAGAGAGAGAGAGAGAGAGAGCATCAGGGCATTTAGATTAGGCAGTAGACATGAAATTATAATGAAGACTTTTTTTTCCCTCCTTGCCTCTTGTGTATCATCACATATTCAGTGCTGCATTGCTAATAGTGAAGCGGTACAGCAATCTTAACATAATTAAAATTTCAATTTGGACCCGTAGTTAAGGTTTCTCTGTGTAAAGCCCTGGAGTGGCATTCTTCGGGAACAAGATTGCAGTTTGTTCTGTTCCACTGCAAGACAAAACTGAATATTTTTCCCTTAAAAGCAACGCAAGCTTTAAACCTTGATCCAGGATTTCACAGGTTAGTGTGTTAAAGACAGGCGATAAATCACAGGCAGGAGAACGGAAAGAGGCAGCTGTTTTGTTAGTTCCCTCAAAAGACCTAAAGCTGTTTGTTGCACTGCTTTTGTTGGTCAGAAAACATACACTGCATTAGCGCAATCCCAGGGTGATTTGTTCAGATTCAGCAAGATGGATGGGTTAAAGTGCCCCCCCCCGGTCTTTGGTTAATAATTTGTACTTGGAGAAGGGATGAAACACCCTTCATTCCTCCTTGTCTCTCCCTTAGTGTGGAATCACACAAAGCAGCACAGCACGTGCAGAGCACGGCTAACTCAGGAGCACTTACCACTCGTCTCATTGCAATGTTTGGTCTTGGCTGATTCCTATTTAAAGTGCAGGACTGTGCAGGTGAAATCCTGGTGCTATACCGACTGCATTTCACTTGATTTTCTTTCAGTATTTCAGGTGCTGTATTTGTGAATTATTCAGACTCTCTCTTAGCAACAGGTTTCCTCTTTTTGTCTCACTGTGTTTAAATGGAGATGCATATTGTATATGATACCACACACACACACACTCCCTGGTGGCTTCAGTTTGTTTTAAACTGTGAAATCCAAAATAACAAACACCTCAGCTGGTGGTGCTTGACGTTAAATCTCCACTGGTGTATCATCATCCTCGGTGTTTGCTTTTGCTTTCCGTCTGTGCACACATGTACAAAGAAAGTCAATATGTGGTTTCACACTTTTTCAGCATTGTTAACACAGTAAACATCAACTACATATAGCAAATATGAGTTCTGTAAATATGGATTATGGTTTCAAAGCATCAATATAAAAATATCAGAAGTTGTAAATTGTATTGATTCATTTGGACTAATTTTTTTTTTGTTTGTTTAGGTTCTTATTTCTTTTATAATTAATACTGACATGCCCATACTCATATTGATATGTTGTTGACAACTAGAATTATATCTTCTGTCTTTGATAGGCTGCATAGACATCCAGACGCTCTAAAGTAACGAGAAGTCATTCTTCTATAAAAATAAAATACTCAGGAGATTCAGATAAAGTTAGCATAAGTCCTGAACACATTAACACAGTGTCAGCTTTTTCTCGTCTGTCTGTCAAGTGTTTACTTATTAAATCCTTTACTTACAATGGTAATCTCACTGAGCTCAGAATCCCTTTTACAGGCTCTATAAAGTGTGAGCATGGACAAAAATACAAGTACACACAACTTACTTAGTGCTGCAAAAACAATTGTACTAATAATCGAAAACTCATCTGTTTGTTCTTCATGGATCTGGACACCCATTGAGATCCCCTTCAGTCAGAGTGGATGTATTGCAGGGGACCGAGTAAGTGCTGTGTCGAGTTTGAGTTAGATTTGGTTTGGCGGTTCTCATATTTTGTCTAAAAGTTGTTCTCTGTTCTTAGTGTTTCCCCCAGAGTGACTGTAGTGGGGGAGGGACACACATACACACATGCAATTGTTTGTTTGCCTTTCTTAGTGAGGAAGGCCATTGCTATTAATATGGTCCCCCTGCCTCTTCCTACCTTAAGCGCAACTCATATCCTTAACCCTAATATAGTTCTAGCTTTACAGGGCTTTCAATTTGTTTTGGAGTAGCAGGGGGGCATGCCAAAGTAGCAGGCACTCTTATGACCGAGACCGAAGCCATGACGGCAGCAGACGATATGAATAGTCACACAGCAGTCGTGAACCAATCAAATGGCTCAGATTGAAAGAACGTAAATATTGCCACGTGCATCCACATGGCGCTGGAAATGGAGACGGCGGACGGCGCAAAAATGTTTTTTTAGGAAAATTAAAAAGTAGAAGGCGCAGAGCGGTGGAGTAGGTGGAAAATGCGCCTGGCACCCGCATAATTTGAAAGCCCTGCTTTAACCCAAGAACCAAATCTTAACCTGCAAACAGGCCTTTGAAGGGGCATTAAAAAAAGAAGAGCCAGCCACAAAAAGTTCATCATTTCATCACTCTGATGGACTAACAGTCAAACTGGCTCTCACAAAGATAGCTGGATATGTTTTTTTTATTATTTGTTTTTGTTTACTTTGACCTTCATATTCCTGTGACAAAAGACTTGAGTCACTCTCTCATTTTATTGGATGAGCCAGAAAACTGCAACCCACAATCTGCACAGCCACAATCTCACACACACACATTCAGCGAGTGTGATACATCATTTTTTCTAAACAGCAGCACTGCAATTGTCTCCACGTGACACGTTTAGGTGAAATGATTTGTATTATTATTATTGTGTAATAGATTGTACATTACAAATATTTTGCAGTAGTTTATAGGTAATATACAGTGGATCTGCTGGTGACAGGGTCAGCCCACCCTCACCCTGCATACATAGAAACAGTCACAAGGCTTTTAGGTTGGGGATAGGACACGCACTATTAGCAAAACGAAGTCCAGACAAAAAGGTAGGTTGAACAATGGGCTTCCTATTAGCAGAAGATAAATATTAATTTTCATCTGAGCACAAATCTGATTTTGATCTTCAGTTTGTTAATTGGATTTTGCACGTGGGAATTAAAAGTAATTTTAGCCACCTGAATATGTGCAGCATTCAGCACTTTTAGTTCAAGATCTGTTCACTTAAACGTGATCATATTTTTCCATATTATATTTTTTTCTAGTAAATCATTGACATTATATTCGCTCGTTTTATTAGCACATTGATGCACGAAAAATTCCTATTCCTTCATTTTTCTCCCTTTTTCCACCTATACATTTCTGATGTCTGATTTTTAACCTGTTTCATGCACTACCACCAACAAAAGATTGTTGGTAGTGCAAAAAAACCCAAAACTGGCACTTCTGGCATTCTTTGTCCCCGCTTGAATATTTAAATAAATATCTTATCTGCACTGAAAGGCTAAATTCACTTTTTGGATTATTCATCTTATAGTAAAGGTTTAAACTTGTGTATCTTTTTAAAAATGATTTTAACAGGTAGTTGTAGCCCACAAAATTAACAGATCCTTTGGTCGCTAAAGTGAAAACCTATTCACCAAGTGCACAGATCACTAAGGGTATGGCCATTAATGGGTGTGACTGGTAACTATTTGGCTCACAGGGCTACTTGGTTAAAGTACATTAACAAAGGAAGCAGGGTAACCAACTGGATGTAGGCAGTTAGAGCTAGGTGTTTCCCCACCGCTGGCTTAAATAAGCTTCTAATGATTCCTACTAAGGTATTACTCTTTAGGAGCAAAGACTCTGACCCTTTGGATGGTGAGCTGGACTTCCTGAACAAGGTCAGCTGGAATCTGTCACTGTGTAATGTTCAGTTCCTGAACCATCAAAATGTGGCCTGGTCCTTTAAGGCACCAATCCAGAATAGGCTCCATGCTGCACCAGCAGAAAATGAGTTTTTAAAGTTGATTAAATGTGCAGTCACTCTGTATGAGACTATAGTAATAAATATACTCACTGCATTTCTTTTTTTTTTTTCTTTTTTTTTTTTTTTTTTTTTTTCTTTCTTTCTTTCTTTCTTTCTTTCTTTCTTTCTTTCTTTCTCTCTCTCTCTCTCTCTCTCTCTCTCTCTCTCTCTCTTTTTATGTTCTGCAGCAGTTGAGCAGTGCAGCAGGACCAATGCAACCTGGTCAAGTCCCCCCCAATCAGAACTTCCTCAACAGGCCCCCTGGTCCTATTCCCGTTTCCCATGGCAATGTCCAGCAGCAGGTAAATAAATGAACCTACTCATCTGCCTCTTTTCCTCATCAGATTCCTCTCGCACCGCCTGTTATTGACACCTGAACTGCTTGGGATTTCTGCATGCGTTGCTGCTAACTCTTTCCTCCAATGTCTTCCTTATTATTTTTTTTTCTCACACTTCCATCACCCTTCCCCCTCTTAACTCCCCCCTCCCTCCTTCTTTCTGATCTGACCAGTCTGTGGTGGTGGGCATGCCCCCTGTTAGTCAGGTATCTATGATGGAGGAACAACAGAGACAGAACAACATGGTGAGACCCAAAGTAGCTCTCAACTTAAACAACATGTATTTATGGTGTCTACAAGGGCTTTAAATTATGTTATCATAATTCAGTTAAAGGTCTTATTGAACTTCGTGAACAATTAGTTCAGTCTTTCTGGAATTCGTGGGCATCATTTGTTCCACAATGTCAGGAATCCTGTATTGAGGCATTTTCACACATGCTCTGCAGCCTTGAACATTTTTAAAACTTATCCAACGTGGACAAAACACAGGCCACCTACTCATTACACAGTTGCACAGTGCAATTATTTGCCTTAGCATAGCGCGTAAAAGTTTGTAACTTCACTTTGTGGCCAAGTTGCTCTAGCTCCTATTTGCTTCCACTTTACACTGAAAACATGTAACCAAATAATTTTGTCCATGTAGTGCATGAGAATTCAAAAGTCCAATGCAGCTCTCTCACTTAAACCACACAGCGTATTTCCAGTGTGACTGTCTGCAAACTCTTTCCTGCTATGTGACAACTGTGGAAAACATCCCAGCCTAATTTTTCCATAATTGCCCGACATTCATGTGTTTAAATGGCTCTAAACACACTGTGACTCTCATTGCTCAGCATCAGACTGGTGCGCAGCTAATTTCTATAAACTGTATTTAAAAAATGGAGGTAGCCACTGTGACGTCACCCGTTTGTTTTGGACTTATGTTGGCACTTGACCCACAAGTGGTGAGAGGGTGCAATGCTAAGTTATCAGCTAATGCTAGTCAGCTTGGTTAACAAGCTTCATCCATAAACTGGATAGCTGCAATACACAGACCCAAGGCTTTTTTTTTTTAAACTAGGCTGGTTTTAATGCTGTTGCTTTCTGTGGGGTGACTCACTTTTGGATCCAGCCTCATGTGGCCACTAGAGGAACTGCACATTTCACATTGGCTTCATTCTTCAGCTGCTTGCTAATTTCCTATCGGCATATGTGCTGACTTTTTAAGTTCCTGTTGAATGCTTCTGAGGCAGCATGACCTTGATGCTATATAACACATTAAACGGATGACATGCATGCATATGTTTGTATAATTTTATGAAATGGATCTTTTATTGTCATCTGAAGGTTGGTAGACGTTAGTGTCGCTAATATTAGACTTTAATAATGTTTAAGATACCTTAAGTGTGTAAAACCACATTATGTGTCACCCAGAAAGACAGAAATCTTCAGTAATTTTGTGAGCCAGAACTCATTCATCTTATTTTTCCAAGTGAATGCTCGGCAGGCTGCACAAACACTGCTTTTTTTGTGTATGACTATTAGCTGTAGTATTGCTTTCAAAAATGGCAGTGTTTGCGATTACTCTGATTAATACTTAGGCTGTAGCCATACCTTAACTCTTAAACTGCGCGGCATTCCTTCAGATGACAATGAGAGCTGCCGGACCAACCAATCAACAGCCGCCTGTCAGTGGCGCTCCACCTAATCAAGTTCCGACTAGCGGACAAGCCCCGCCCCAGGGTCCCATCCTTCGCCTCACAAATCCAGGAGCCAATCCACAGCTTCGCAGTCTTCTTCTCAGCCAACAGCAGCCAGTAAGAGAGCATCAGACAGCTGTTTGAATGAATTGCTTCGCAGTAAACGCCTGATTCTGAAGCTCTGTGTCCTTGCAGCAGGGCGGGGTGTCTCACATGCCGGGCATGATGTCTCACCAAGGTTTGGGACAGCAGTTGGTCCACCAGACACCAGGAGGCGGGGCTCAAATGCAGGGCCAGTGGAGGCAACCCATGGCAGGTCAGCATGCATCCCACAGAGAGGTGGAAAGAGTTCAGTAACATTTGACTCAAGCAGACATTTAGAATATGGGTCAGGAAATGTGCTCATTGAAGGATATTAAGCTTGACATCTACAGAAAATAATAACTTTAAAAGGTCACATTTCTAAAAACTGACAAATTCCAACATGTCAGATACAGAAGAAAATTAAAGAGCAATTCTTGTTTTATTCCATTAAGGGCATTTCCACAGACTTTTGTTTTCAAATCGAAATTTAAAGCCATCCAGGGCAGCCATGTGTATCTACCAAAAGTTCACAGTTTTGCTTGTGTTAAAGGTTTCACTCAAGTGTGCATGCTGGCCAAATTTTGATTTGTGACACTTTATTTTTGTGCACATTGATTGAAAAAGTCTGCACAAGTTCTGGTGCATTAATCTATTGATTTCAAACTTTAAATGTTTTCATTGCTTAAAAAAACACCATACATGAGTTGAGCCCATGGAACCAGAAGGATTTTAGTTTATGATATATTTTTGAACATGAAGAAAATATCCCTAATTTTTCTTGTTGCAGTTTGATATGTATTTGTGAAGATATGATTTGAAATGTCCAGTTCTCACAGTAGTAAAGAATCCTAATGATTCCTGGATCAAGATGTGGATAGACTCCAAAAGTTAATCACATAATCTCCTTGGCAGAAATAAAAGGAGATTTCCTTTTGATAGGAAATGGCTCGTCTCAGAAGCAGCTCTCATTAAGCTGCACAGAGCAGAAGAGGACGGCAGGAAGCCAGTCAGAGAATCCGGCCAATTTTCAAAATAAAAGACCCAGTATAGGCAAAACGCCCTGCCTCTGTGATTTGAAGCTGTGAGATGAAGAGGCTTTTTGGATCATATATTTATATCTGTGCTTGTTCATACAGCAGATTTACTGTCACCAAAAACCTTTCTGTGAAGTGTGGTAATACTTTAATAGGCTACTAAAATAATCATCTTCTGCATGTCCTTATTTGGGTAGGGATTTGTGCAAATACATACAGTGCTTATTAGACCACCACCCAAAGTAAGGTTTATGCCACTGCGGCCCTAATTTAGCAGTTTTGGTAATAAAAAAAATCACAATTTATTTGTACAAAAAAGAGGGAAAAAAAATAAACAAATAATTATTTTTGATTAAGATGCCAAATTATTTATTTACTTGCATTCCTGAACAGAAAAATTTTGCCTTTGTTTGCCTAATAAATAACAATCTACACTATATTGCCAGAAGTATTCACTCACCCATCCAAATCATTGAATTCAGGTGTTCCAATCACTTCCATGGTAACAATTGTATAAAACCAAGCACCCATACACGGAGACTGCTTTTTTATTAAACATTCGTGACAGAATGGGTCACTCTCAGCTCAGTGAATTCCAGCGTGATAGGATGCCACCTGTGCAACAAGTCCAGTCATGAAATTTCCTCACTACTAAATATTCTACTGTCCACTGTTAGTTGGATTATAACAAAGTGGAAACAGCTGGGAACAACAACAACTCAGCCATGAAGTGGTAGGCCACGTAAAATCACAGAGCGGGCTGAGCTGATGCTGAGGTGCATAGTGCACAGAGGTCACCAACTTTCTGCAGTTAATTTCTACAGACCTCCAAACTTCATGTGGCCTTCAGATTAGCTGAAGAACAGTGTGTAGAGAGCT
>VUQM01093499.1:0-11542 GCA_015108615.1 Australoheros scitulus
GATACGGGGAGGACAGGGACAAAGGGAACAAGAATCAGAACACACTGGGACAAAAACTCAGGAATTATGAAACTGAACACAAAACACTGGGCAAACGGCCCAGGACATGACAATATGACTGATCACTAGATCAGTGATGTATCAGTTTATCATAATACTCGACACAGATATTTCAAAGTTAGAGGTTTTATTCCAAGGCATATATGTTGTTTACAGTCATTTCCTTTCATTTTTAAATTTTCATGTAGTTTTGCAAATGCTTTTTAC
Organism: Australoheros scitulus; assembly: GCA_015108615.1. Taxonomy (NCBI): domain Eukaryota; kingdom Metazoa; phylum Chordata; class Actinopteri; order Cichliformes; family Cichlidae; genus Australoheros; species Australoheros scitulus. Next base: position 268 of record VUQM01093499.1, read on the forward strand.
TGGTAATTTATCTGGATTTATTTTATATAGACCCTATTTTAAAAAATGAATGAACATTTTTGACAGACATATTGATTATAAATTAAATCCAAAGATAAATTGTGGACGTTTTTTCACCGTTGTATTTTTTTACTTTTTGTTGTCAGATGACAAAATATTACAGTATTATTTTTTGTGAGTTTGTTTCAGAGTTTCAGACTGTCAGTTTACTTTCTTTTTGATTTTTAAAAGACAGAAAAAAGTTAAGTGAATGAAATTATTTTCCCCCTCATCATGATGAGCAGGCTAAGCATTTATATATAAATTTTTATTACACTGATACTTTAAAGGGACAGTCAGTAATGTTTTGTGGTCATTTCACTGAAAAGAATACACAGTGATCCCTCACCTATCACAGGGGTTATGTTATGAAGGACACAGTTAACTAATCTCTATTTTTAAGATTAGGCTTAAAACTTTCCTTTTTGATCAAGCCTATAGTTAGGGCTGGATCAGGTGACCCTGAACCATCCCTTAGTTATGCTGCTATAGGCCTAGTCTGCTGGGGGGTTCACATAATGCACTGTTTCTTTTCAGTCACCTTATTTACTTTGTTTATACTCCACTCTGCATTTAATCATTAATTATTAATCCCTGGCTCTCTTCCACAGCATGTCTTTTCTCTCCCCTCAGCCCAACCGGTCGCGGCAGATGACTGCCCCTCCCTGAGCCTGGTTCTGCTGGAGGTTTCTTCCTGTTAAAAGGGAGTTTTTCCTTTCCACTGTCGCCAAGTGCTTGCTCATAGGGGGTCATTTTGACTGTTGGGTTTTCTCTGTATTATTGTAGGGTCTTTACCCACAATACAAAGCGCCTTGAGGCGACTGTTTGTTGTGATTTGGCGCTATATAAATAAAATTGAATTGAAAACTGTTTTTACCAAAGCAAAACAAACAGTCTGAGTCTTTAACAAAGAAGATGTTTTAAAGCAGAAAATCAGGAAAGACATGAAACTGTAAAGATATTTTATCAGAAATATGTCAAATATGTCAAAAACAGTGTTTTATGCTGACAAGTATTAACTGTGACCACAGTCAGAGTGGACTCACTCTGACTGAGAACTTATGTTGGTCCACGTGTATTCAAACACAAGTGAGCACCTTAAGAAGCAGGATGATCTTTAGTAGAGATGAATGAAGACCTGCTGAGAACTGGAGACCTCGAAACACCTGAATGACAGTGACACAAACACCTACACCTGTAGCATCTCCAATAGTGACAGAATCATGCTGATGAAGAACAAGTGGTGCTGAGAGTCAGAGGTCAGTGCTGTGGATACAGGTCAGAGGTCAGATTTGTTAGGGATGCACCTACCCAACAGTTTTGAGTTTTGCCGTCCTATCACCTGTTTTCAGGTATCTACCAGACACAGTGTTAAATCAATGAGCTGCATACCTTGCTGCGAAGAAGAAACTGGGGCTCGTTCGTGTAAGCAAACATCCCAAGAATATTAATTTACTAAAATTATATATTTTTTGTAAAATAATGTTACAACAGGACAAAGATAAAAATGAAAAATAAAAATATAATTTATTGTGACTGGTCTGATTTGAGTCTCTCCTGCTGTTATTTCAAGTCTTGTTAGCCTCTCCTTTGAGTGAAGCAGACACTGGCAAAAGAAACTCGGTACAAGGAACAATGAAGAAATGAATGAATTTGGTGTAAACACATTATGTTATTGTAGATACAAACAAAAAACAAACAATAAAACCTTTCCAACAAGTGTTAAATCACTACTTCAAAAGTATCAGAGCAGTGAGACCAATCCATTTATTTTTGCTGTAGACTGAAAACATTTAGGTTTAACATTACAAGATGAATATGAGACAAAAGTTTAACATCTTAGCTTTTATTTCCAGGTGTTTACACCTGCATCTGATACACAGTTCAGAAGATAGCACCGTTTGTCTGAACCCATTCATTTTCTTGTTAGCAAAAGTATTGACTGACAGGTGTATTTTGGTGCCCCGGTGTGTCCTGTTACATCGATTATTCAAACAATAAATAGTGCTGTCTACGCAGAGCCATTGCACAAACTTTGGCCACAGCCAGTACAACCATTTGGAATGTCCTGAAGTAGAAAGTCGTCACCGGTGTACTAAGTAACAGATGTGGAACAGGCAGACCAAGGAAAACAACAGCAGTTATCACAGAAATATTGTAAATGCTGTAAAGAAAGATCTTAAAACAACTGTTAGTGACAGCAGCAAAAACCTCCAGAAATCAGGAGTGAAGGTATCACAATCTACTGTTCACAGAAGAATTCATGAACAAAAATAGGAACAGGAAGGCCAGCCTGGAATTTGTTTCTGGCGGCTTCCCCCAAGTTTGTACAAGAGAAAAAAACTCGAGGGACAAATGTGTTTGCACCTTTAAAAAACTGACCACAGCAAAGAGTAGGACCCAGGAGAGAAAAGTCCCAGCATTTTATGTCTCTGTCGACCGGCATCACATGTAAAATACCAGGACATGACCGAAAGGTAATTAACACACGCAATGCATCTGCACAGGTATAAATGCTCCAACAACATCAGCCACTTACATCCTAGCTCCTCAAAGACGCAGCGTTGAAGTCTGAATCAGGCGTAGGCAGGGGGAGAGGGAGGTCTGGGCTCCGCTGCTCAGGATGTCACCCTGTGACCCGGCCCTGGATAGGCGGAAGAACATGAATGGATGTTTGTATTGTATTGTTTTGAGTGCATCGTTGAAGGAATTTAAAATAATAATAATATGTATTATGCTGTCTGTGTGTGTGTCTGTGTTTGTTGCTGTTTAAGCCTTTCTATTTTTGCGTGTTCGTTTAATCAAAACAGGAATGAAAACAAAACAAACAGAAACAGGAATAAGGAGTCAAATATTCAATTTAATAAAGCCATTTTCCACACAGTTTACAGATATCTGGGTCAGAACTGCATACCATACTCGTGTGAGATGGCATGGAGTGCTGGCGATTTCTTCATGCAACTTACAGATTGATATAGTCAACATATCAGTCTTGATGACGTCATTTACAAAAACCGAGTATGCAAAACAGAGAAATGCAACAACAGAGTGACCTCGGTGTCTCCGTTTCTTATCATTGTTTCGTCTTCTTCATTTGTACTCAGAATACAACAAGTCATAATGACACAGAACATTTATGCTTCTGAATTTAAGCAGTTAAATTATTTCTAGACAAAGACAATATTCTCAGGGAAAATATATATGTAAGCAAATGTATATGGCTTCTACCATAAATAATCCTTCACGTTCATAATGTTCCACACTTTTAAGTCGCAATTTATTCGTTTTTCTCATATTCAATGATGTGTGAACATCGTTTGGAGTGACATGTTTTCATATATTTAACATCAATTCGTTTTAAGGTTTTTTTTGTAACGTGCAGTGTGCAGTGTTCATACTGCACGATGCTGCACAGTTAAGCAGCATTTATAGAAGAACATGATTAACTGTTTCAAATGCCTTTGTTTAGACCGTTTTTGACATTGTCCATTAAGCAGGCATAAGATTTAATTTGCTAGCTGAGTGTTTCTTCTTTTTAGACTAGTCGGTTAGTGTAATTTTTTCCCTTGTTTAGTTGACTAAGAAATTAGTCGCCAGGAACATCCCTACATGTCACACATGATGGCAAAAAACTCAGAAGTCTACAGAAATATTTTGACTGTCAATTTAAAGAAAGATGGAAACAAACTGATTGGGAGATCCTTCATCATGCAGCAAGATAATGACCCCAAAACACACTGCCAAAACTACAAAGAAGTTATTCAGGGGCAGGAAGTGGAAGGTTTTAGACAGGCCTAGTCAATCTCAGACTTAAACCCTATAGAGCATTTTATCTGCTAAAGAGGAGACTGAAGGGACTAACCCCCCAAAGCAAACAACTGAAAGAGGCTGTGAAGAAAGCATCACAATGGAAGAATGCAAATGATGTCAGTGGGTCACAGGCTTGATGCAGTTACTGCAAGCAAAGGATTTGCAACTAAATATTAAGTCTTTTCACATTAATCTGTTTTAAGTTTCTGTTCCAAAACTTTTGCTCACAGGTAAAATGGATGAGTTCAGACAAAAGGTGCTATATTCTGAACTGTGTATCAGATCCAGATGTAAATACCTGGAAATAAAAGCTGGGATGTTGAGCTTTTGTCTCATATTTATTTTTTGATGTCAAACCCAAATGTTTTCAGTCTACAGCAAAAATAATGGGACTGGCCTCACCGTTTCAATACTTTTGGAGGGGCATGTATAATATCTGCCAAAAGAACTTAGTGATGAAGAAGGTCAGACATACTTTATATGTTCTTAAATTCACTCTGACATTTGATCAGTTTGCTCAGGTAGAGCTGAAAACGTAAACTTGCCACTGTGCTGAAACAGAACCTTAGAAACAGAATAACTCAAACATGCACATTTCCGTGCGCTACAGATATGCAGATATCCAACTGCTGCTGAATATGTCCAAGACTAAGGAGATGGTAGTGGACTTCCGTAGGTATGGACCACCCCCGCAGCCAGTTTCTATTGGGGATTTGATGTGGAGATGGCGAGGATCTACAAGTACCTCGGTCTGCAGCTGGACGACAAACAGGACTGGTCAGTGTGCATGGACTATAGAGGAAGGGGCAGAGCTGGCTTTATTTCTTGAGGAGATTGAGGTCCTTCAACATCTGCAGAAGCAGAAGCAGATGTTCTACCAATCTGCATTTGCCAGCATCCTCTTTTATGCAGTGGTGTGCTGGGGAGGCAGCATCAGGAAGAGAGATGTGCTGAGGCTGGATAAGTTGAGGCAGGTGAGCTGGGTCAGTGTTTGGAGTGGAGCTGGACTCTCTGACTACAGTGATAGAGAGAAGAACACCGGAGAAACTGCTCTCTGTCATGGACAATGACAGTCACCCATTACACACCAGTACAATGAAATAGAGGCGTATGTTCAGTGGAAGGCTGCTGGACAGATTTAAGAAATCCTTTGTCCCAAGAGTCATCAGAGTCTTTAATGGTTCACTTGGGGGACAATAACATACAATCATCATTACCACATTACTACTCTAAAGTGGTGTGTGAGATGTTTTGTGAGTCCTAACATGAAATGTTCTGATTAATTAAATAAACGAGTTCAACACTGACAAAAAAGAAGGAAAGTTGAGAATAATTATTTGAAATTGATACAGAAGATTTGAATGTCTCACTGTTACATTCAGCTCATCTTGAACTAACTGCTGTTTTTGTTTACAAAAACACTTTTCTGCTACATAGCAAAGAAACAGCAGCCAACAGAAAAAAACCAAACAAACCAACAAAACATAAGGGAGCACAAGGGTCAAAAACAGTGTTCAGGCAGTCTGCCTGGACATGGGAGGAGGCAGGCCAGACTAAACAGTTCTGGAGGCAGGCCGCGTGGTCAGTGGTGCAAATGAAGCAGTTCAGAAGGCTGACTCACAGACTGAAATAGGAAGTGATAACTAAACGGGGAAGACACAGACATGACCTAAACACAAGGGGCTTGACATGAGGGAGGCAGACACACTGAGGGAGAAACCAGAACCTGAGAACAGAAACACAGATCTAGCCAAGTGTTAGACTCAGGAGACCATGAAATAATCAGGAATGAACATCTCATTGTGGTACCTGCACCTCTCTTGTGGTGGTCTCAGCAGCTGGCACACATATAACATCTGTCATAGTGAGGATGAGAGTAAGCAGAGCTTTTTAAACATATTTAGACACAAGGAATTCAAACATATAATCTGAGTAAGTTGTTCAGGTATCAAACTCCTCAGAGGGACAAGTTGTCCTGTTTCTCTTCATGTGATTGGAACCTCTGAGCTGGAATGATGCAGCTTTATGAGCTCTGTTTGTGCTGCTGCGTCTGTCTGTCTGCGCGTCATTGTGTGCGTTCGTATCCACATGTGTGTACTCCCTGCAGTAATTAACGCATCTTATCTCTACAGGCTGGACGCTGGGAGCGAAATGCCACTGTGTCTGTGATGTTCGTCGATAAGCGTCGTCTGTCTGATCCACTCTCACAGGAAAGGTTCTCTGAAGCAGACGCGGCTCGTCTCCGATTGGATGGCTGAACTGAAAACGCAGCTAGAGGGAGAACATGAGCAGAGGAGGGTGAGTGTTCAGTCAAAAACACATTCTCTACAAAAATGGCAAAAATCTGAGTTATAATAAAGTACTTCATTTTTAAAAATGCTAGCTGACATGACAACTGCAAAATCTGATGTCAGCGAATCTGCCTTTAAGTTTAAAATTAATATTTCTATATGTTATATGTGTCTTTATTTTGACAGATCAGTGATTGATTGTTTCTCACAGCAGTGGATCGTTTGACTCCATCATCAGCATCACTGTTAATAAAGGTTTGATGAGAAGGTGATGGCGTGCTGCTGCTGTCGAGTCTTTTTTAGGCGAGTTTATGATGAGTCCTTTGGGCAAATCAGCCTTTCCGGGAGTCTAATTGGGGTGGACTGACTGACTGGGGATCAGAGGTGAATAAATAAATAAATCAGACAGTCCGGATCCAAACTGAACATATCCACATGATTTGAGTCACATCATGAAGTTAATAAGCTAATAACGAAAAAAAGCTTGAAATAGCAGCTGAAGTTGATAAAGACAGAAAAAATTATTTTGGAGAAAACCAAGCCAACTTAAATCATAAATATTTTGTTTCATGTTATTGTCTGATTTAAGTGTCCTAACGGTTTAAAATGGGTGGGAATGGTCAAAACAAGGACCCTGTGATCTGTGACTAAATCACGGCATGTTTGAGCAGCCCCAGAGGTCAGTGATCTCTCACAGTGTCAGAGCAGGATGACTGTGATGAAGCAGCAGTGATGGACTCCAATGCAATGGCCTGTCCCCCAAAACAGTAAAGGTGTAAACAAGCAGCTGCTGGCTGAAGCCCTGCAGACACTCCCGGCCTTTGATTGGCTGGTAAAGTCTGAAGTTATTCAATTATTGGATTAATCTTATTTTTTTTATTGAAATTTTTTACTTTTTGTCTCTTCATTTTTTATTGCTTTACTTTCATAATTTCATTAAAAACTCTATTTCTTAATGTGACTCTTTAGAAATTCTTTTAATTTCCTTTATATTTATATTTACATATATATATATATATATATACACTTTATATTTAACAAGGAAGATCTTTTTGAGGAAAAAAAAACTGACTCAAAAGGTGAATGAAAGTCTGTTTTTAATGTAACTTGTTATGAGAAACTCAGGGTTTTAATGAATGTTTTTAACCAATCTAAAAATTGTTAAGAGACTTTTGTGTTTGTAAATCATGAGGATATTTTATGAGTGGAGCTGATGTGATGTCAGGAAGTGATGTTTCTGCTGAATCTTTAAATATGTGTACAGATAAAAAATGATAAAAGCAGGCATATCTTCCTGTATGTGCTTTGCAGATGTGTACAGGATGTTTAATCTATGGATTGGTTGATTTCTCTGTGTCGGGCTGATGTGGGGCTGCAGAAAACATGGCCTGCGATGAACAAGTCAAAGCTTCCACAGGGTGATCCTAGTAAAAATACAAAGTTGAAGAATAGAAGGTCAAGCATATTTTAACAATAATATTGACAATAAGAATTTAAGCAGACCATGATGTTTATGACACTGGTGGTAATAAACTAAGCAAAAAGTTATCAAAGAAATTAGAGTAAATATTTCAGATAATTATAATTATGGTGTATATAGGCATGATGTTTAGGAGGCTCAGGCAACATCATGGGTTCATTTATTTATAACTAATGACCAGGCATGATTAAATTCAGTGCTTTTCTTTTAAAGGAAGCCTGAAAAAAGTGCTTGCATGAATGAGGGTGAAAGAGGCTCATTGTATACAGTGCTTTGAGTGCTCAAGTAGACCATTTACCATAATTTCCAGTTTAAAAGGATGACCTTCTTGGCTGTAAGGAGAACATAAGCAGATGGCGCTCACACAGATGCCTAAGATCCCAGGACACGCTGAAGAAATTATGGCTCTCTCCTGGCCTGGGAATGCCTTGGATGGATGAGCTGGAGGGGGTGGCTGGGGGAGAGGGAGGTCTGGGCTTCTCTGCTTAGGCTGCTGCCCCCATGACCCGGATAAGCGGAAGAAAATGGATGGATAGAAATTAAAGGTTGTCCAGGCCTCTATGTCTTTCATACATTCCTGATGTTTAACTAAATAACTGTTGTGTGTCATCTTGCTTAATTGATAGATAAAGCTGGGTATCATCTGCATAGCAATGAAAATGCATACTATGTTTTCTAATAATACTGCCTAAGGGAAGCATTTATAATGTTAATAGAACGTGTCCTTGAAACTCCATAATTAACTTTAGTGTGTGAAGAAGACTCCCCATTTACACAAACCAATTGGTGTCTCTCAGATTGATCTGATTCAAACCACTGCGGCGTAGTACCTTGAATACCTAGGGCATGCTCTAATCATTGTAATAAACAGTATCAGCCACTGCCTTGAAGTCTGGCAGGACAAGCAGAGAAATGAGTCCACTGTCAGAGGCCATAGTAAGATTATTTGTAACCTTCACTAATGCTTTCTCTGTACTGTGATGAATTCTGAATCCTCATTGAAATGCTTCAAATAAAGCATTCTACAGATGATCACTTAGCTGTTTGACAACTAAGTGATAAATCTTCAAGGAAGGTTGAAGATTGGCCTATAATCAGCTAAAACAGTTTGTTCAAGTGATGGCTTTTTAAGTAATGTTTAATTATCAAAACTTGGAATGTCACCTGTCTGGTGGGAAATGGGTCTGAGCTAGTGTGTGAGGTTAAAAGATACTGGCTAGATATAGTCGAGCTCACCTCAATGCATAGCCTGGGCTGTGGAGCCAGTCTCCTGAAGAGGAGCTGGACTGTGTTCCAGTCTGGAGTTGCCCTTAGTGAGAGGTGGCAAGCAGGTGTGGGTATTATTGCATCCCCTCGGCTTGCTGCCTGTACATTGGCGTTTTCCCCAGTAGACAGGCTTTCCTGAACCTTCAGGCCAGGGAATGGGTTCTGATAATTGTTTGTGCTTACCCGCCAAATGACAATTCAGAGTACCCAGTCTTCTTGGAGTCGCTGGGTTGGGTGCTCCATGCGGTGACTCCATTGTCCTACTGGGAGACTTCTCAACACTCATGTGGGCAATGACAGTGAGACCTGGAGGGGTGTTGTTGGGAGGAATGGCCTGTCTGATCTGGACTGAAATGGTGTTTTGTTATTGGACTTCTGTGCAAACAAGAGTTTGTCCATAACGAACACCATGTTCAAACATAAGGATGTCCATAGGTGCACGTGGCACCAGGATGACTCTAGATCGCAGGTTGATGATCAATTTTGTAATCATGCCATCAGATCTGTGGCCATATGCTCAGGACACTTGAAGAAAGGAGCTGAGATGTCAGCTGATCACCACCTAGTGGTGAGTTGGATCAGATCTGGCACACCTAAATTATTGTGACAGTGCAACACACTGGAGAGATTATATCTCTCAGCTGGCCTGGGAATGCCTCGGTGTCCCCCAAGATGAGCTGGAAGAAGTGGCTGGGGAGAGGGAGGTCTGGGTTTCTCTGCTTAGATGGCTGCCCCAGCAAACACAGCCCTGGATAAACAAAAGAGGATGGATGGATGGATGGATGGATTGATGGATTGATTGATGGATTGATGGATGGATTGATGGATGGATTGATGGATGGATTGATGGATGGATGGATTGATGGATGGATGGATTGATGGATGGATGGATGGATGGATGGATTGATTGATTGATTGATTGATTGATTGATTGATTGATTGATTGATTGATTGATAGATTGATTGATTGATTGATTGATTATTGCAACCTTAAAGGCCTGTGGTGTTAAGCCATCAATAGAGACAAAGTGATCACATTTAATATCAAAGCATTAATTAATGGTAGGGCTTTTTTAGCAGTCTGGTGGGAATGGGGTCTAATAGACATATTGATGGCTTGGAGGAAACATTAAAAATCAATCTGAGAGAAGGAGTCTGAATAAATATCAGTAGTAGTGAAAGTAGTAATAATGCCTGTGAGATGTTATGAATGATTTTTTTTTTTAATCTAATATTATTAATGAGTTAATCGACCTCTGTTTAGATAGCTGCTCTGCACTGTGGTGGCACATGGCATTGAAGAAGATAACAGTGGATGAATCATATATCCTTAAATTTAGCTACAGAAAGACTTCTGCTGAGATTTATTGGAAGAAACCTTTGCAGAGGGATCAGTACAGCATGAACAGTCTTTGCATCAGCACTGATATTGAAAAGGAAAAATAACAGATACTTCACACTCAGACACAGTCTTTGTCTATTTTGGCAGTGGGGAGCTTTCCTCCCACCATCACATAGGGACCTGCTTGATAACAATGACACTCACAGTATCTCATGACCTCGAACACAGCTTATAATTAGTTGCTTTCCATCATTGCACACACTTGTTTCATACAAACAAGTAACTTCTTACAAGACAGTCATCAGGTGAAACAGAAATTTCCCACTACAATTCCACCCTTTTGATTATATTTAATTACTCATATTGTGTAAAATTTGTATTGGGAACCAAAGCTGTAATAATAAAAATAAAAACTTCAAAAATATCAGGACTTACACTCCTGAAATTTAAGTGAACACATCGTAAGCTGGAAATATGAAATAATATTAGCTGTGCAGTAGGACATACAGTGGTGTGAAAAAGTATTTGCCCCCTTCCTCATTTCCTGTTTTTTTGCATGTTTGTCACACTTACGTGTTTCGGAACATCAAACCAATTTAAACAATAGTCAAGGACAACACAAGTAAACACAAAATGCAAGTTGTAAATGAAGGTGTTTATTAGTAAAGGTGAAAAAAAATCCAAACCACCATTAAATTGGTTTGATGTTCCGAAACACTTATGTGTGACAAACATGCAAAAAAACAGGAAATGAGGAAGGGGGCAAACACTTTTTCACACCACTGTAGGCATCCTAATGGTCCCAAACTGTAAAGGGAAATGTAAAAGTTTATTTACATAAATTACGTTTTTTTATTAATGAGAGAGTTAAGGAAGCAGTTTGGTGTTATCAAACTTTCTCTTTAAATTCATCAGCCAGTGTTTCAAATTTAGTGAGTAAAACTCATCTGCTACATTACTGTTAGGAATAAATGCCCGTTTCACCATACCTCATGCACCCCTCCCTTTTCAGCTAACAGCGTAATAGAAAAAGGGTTAACATTTATC